>WWET01003324.1:17878-49836 GCA_011038615.1 Limnodynastes dumerilii | reverse complement strand
TTAAAATAACATATAATGAATAAGAAGCTGGAGTCTGAATAAGAAGCTGGAGTCTGAATAAGAAGCTGGCCGAATAAGAAGCCAACTTCAGCCTCGTTTCAATTTCCTATGTTCCTAGATTACCACTTATTTAATTTGGTAAAAAATTTAAACAATAGTAAATTTAAATAGTAAAATAATTAAGCTCATCATGTGTATTTGGTTATTTGGGTATTAAACAGACATGAATAATAATACTAATAATTAATAATAATAAATATGAATAGTGTAATGTCTCCTTCTAACCTGTTATGTAAGTGGTGGCGCTAGACTCCACTTCTTTGGTTCTGAACTACTGGTCCGGTCCTTTAATGCTTCCCCCGGCAGCGGAAACACGCGTTTTCGGTCCGTGTGTAGTACATACATTCTATGAGGAGCCCTTTTTTCTTCCATGTGCTGTTTCTCGAACGTGTATTACTTGTCTGATATAAGTGCACACCGTCAGATATATATTGTTATTCTTTCTTTACTGCATTATTCACACTCGCTTACTAGGTACAGTTCCTTTCTATCATATTGTAAAGCAACCATTGTGAAGGTAAGATAAAAATGAAATTGCAGCAGAATACGAATTTCTTATTTTTAGTATTCACATAGAGCTGACATGTATATTTTATGTGCAAAGTGTAAAGAGTTTTAATTAAAATATTTTATTTCAAACAAACCAGTATAGTGTTATGCAGATTTTCATCTCAATTTCACAGGTGCATGTTTTAGTTGTAGTCACAAAATTTTGTTGTAATTTAGAACTATATTCTGTGCTTTAACCTCTGTTCTTTCAACACTGAATACTTTCTATAGGCATATGCATTAAATCACTGTGTGTATATGTGTTCACGTGCATTCGCGCTTGTTCAGTTGATATTGTGATTGTTCACAAAGTGCAAGTTTTGCAACACCTTACTGCTTGGAGAATAATTGCAGTTATTGTACATAGTTGCCAACTCTCCCTGAATATCAGGGAGACTCCCTGAAGATTGGGTAATCTCCCTGATTCCCTGAAGTGTTTGGTAATCTCCCTGATTCTAATTTCATCCATTGAGGTCTATGGAGATGACCAATTTCATGGAGGCCAAGATGTAACGAAAGAATCTTGTTAATTAGCTGCAGCGTCACTTTTAGATTTTTTATAAAGATAGTAATGAAAGTATTCACTGACAATTTAATAATCAATAAATACTGACATTTTTATTGTAAAATAGTTTTCCTGCCATTGCTAGATACACCTATGGGTGGAGCTATTCACAGGACACACCTCTTTGGCGGTACAGGACACACCCCTTTGGTGCAGCACCTTCATAGTGCTCTCACAATCTCCCTGATATTCATTTGCAAAAGTAGGCAACCATGTTATTGCATAATCAGTTATATGTATATTTTCCATCTTACAATAATTCTAAATAACTTGGTTTTACAGAAAATGTATACATCTGTTTCTGTTGCAGAGACTATAATGTTAACAAGTCTCTTATTCTGTTCCATAGGACTGTACAACATGCCTTTGATAGAAGAAAAATATAAACCAGTTGCTAGGATCTTGCTTTCTGCAGATACTTGTCCAAGATGTGTCCTTCGCTTCTGCTGTGTTGGATCGTCGACTCTTTACCGGCTTCCATATCAGGTATTTCTTGTTTTCTTTTATAAGGCGCCACATGATATTTGCAGTGCTATACAGAGAAACATAGGCTGCAGATGCAGGGTAAAATATAAAGGTATTGGGGCAGAGTAATGCAACAAAAGGTTAGTACAGTGGGGAAAGAGGGCGCGCGAAAAGGAAACACCTGGATGACAGAAAAGGATGGTACCCTATGTGTGCAAACGCAGAGTGTACAAGTTTCTGTGGTGTTGGTGTTAAGGTATATGTGTTGTAAACCTGGTTTCACAGTTAATACATAGGGTTTAAATATACGGACAAATGGCACGATCAGTTTAAGATCATAGAGACAGGACTGGATCCAGAAAACAGGCTGACTTACATACGCTACATAAGTCAGCCATTATCACGTGAATATGGCCATTATCACATAAAGATGAAGTAAATATGGCCCTTAGTGTGGTTGTTTTCGTTGTTTATTTCTTGGTTGGTAGACAGTTGTCTGCTGGCACGTATGAAGACAATGATGGTATGTCTGATAGAGCAGGGGACAAAAGGGGAGGAACTGGACTGCTGGTGTGAGCAGATATATGGGTTGAATGTATAGGCCACACTCAGTGTAAGAGCTAGGGGGGAGGTTATGTGGAAATCCAGTGTAGGGTTTGACAGAGACGAGAGGCTAAGGTAGACCGGTGGGAGAGGAAAATAGGCCTGCTGACAGCGGCATTGGGTGCGAATAAAAGGGAGTGAGATGGATAAAGGGGAAGACCAGTAAGGAGGAGTTTGCAGTAGTTGAGAAAGGAGATGACGAGAAAGCAGATCAGAGTTGAATAGGAATGGTATGATGCATGCTATGTTGCGGAGGTTTAAGCAGCAGGATTGTGATAGGGCACAGATGTGAGGCGGCAAGGATAACACCCTGGTAGTGTGCTTGGTGAGTGGAAGAGGGGTGGGGGTTTGATTTCAATTTTGGCCATGTTAAGTTTTAGGAAGTGCTGAGCCATCCAGGAGGAGATGGCAGTGAGGCAGTCTGATACCTTAGACAGGAGCAACAGGGAGAGATCAAGGGAGGGGGAGGCAGATTTGGAGGTCATCAGCATAGGAGTAGTAGTTGAAACCACAGGAGCTGATAAAGTCACCCATTGAGGTGTAGAGGTAAAAGGAAAGAGGACCAAGGGCAGAACCTCGGGGGACACCAACAGAGGAGCTGGGGGTGGAGACAAAGAAGGAGCAGATGGACAGGAGGTGAACCATGAGAGGATGGTGTTGATGAGGCACAGCTTATAGATTGCTTATAGATTGCTTAAAAAGGACATATATTGTAAATAATACTAAGTAACTGATTAGTAAATTAGGATCAGATTCATACGTACCCTGTAATTTCATACGGTACGAAATTTGTGATCCACAAAGGTAATTCTTCCCCCACTCTCCTACATGCGGATTTTAGATTTCCACCAGTAGGACCCAAGCTTAAGTATTCCGGTCCTTAGTAACTAAGTAAATGGTTTTTGCTAAAATGATATAATTATATATTTATTTAAGTATGGCATTTGTTTGAATTTCCCCAGCTAGATCACATAAACGTTTTATACGTTAGGGCATTTAAAATATTGACCTATGTGTATAAGATAGAATCTGTCATCTCTTTGAGGGTGCATAAACACAGGTAGGTATCATTTCGGAGGCTAGTTATTTGGGAGTAATGTTGGCCAAGCACTGAATGTTTTTGCTGAGCATTATTTCCGAATAACCCTCCTCATGTCCTTTTCATTTAGTTCATTTTGTAAGTAGTTTTGTGTTCAGTAAGCAAAGATCGCCCGGTATTTTTCCTGCATGCAAAACAACGTAATTAGTTTGCACTCACATTGCGGCATTGTTCATTTAAATAATCAAAGCTTCCCTTGTCAGACATGGGCCCCTCATGTTACTGTTCACCAGTGTGGTGGTGATTTTGGGCTAGCCGGAGACATAAAAACGTTATTTTGTATGTACTGCACATGCGCATGTTACGCCACATAACTCTGAATGTACGCATTATCCTAATCTCAACAGCATAACTGAAAGAAGGGGCGTGACAGCCATACGACACCCATAATTACGCTTCGGAGGCGGTGTGAAGCCTTTAAATCATACAGTATGGGCGTGCTTAGATACCTACGTACGTGAAGGCTTTACGTACGTCAGTAGTTACGCTTTAAAAAGTTAAGGTAGGGTTCGGCAAGCGTAAAACGGCAAAAGTACGTATGACCGAGGGGAGTGCATAGAAAATACGCTAGCGTAAATACGTTACACGATGAAACGTAATGTGGACGTAGGCCTGGATCTGGGCCTTTGTCTGAAAGCTAAATGAAAGAAGTGTCATCTCTTTGCCTTCTTCTTGTAGGTCTTGTTATATATATATATAGTGGAATTATTATTTTACTTAACAGAAACTTACTACAATAAAACAAAGTAAAAATAAAAAATAGTGGGAGCAGAAGAAAAAAAGGGGAGAAGAGCCGCACAAGTTGATTAAAAAATTACCTGGGTGCAGCCTCCGCTGTAAAGAATTCAAATATAAAAAGTGAGAGCACACTGCTAACTCTATCCAGAAGAGAATTCGTGCAGAGAAGGCTGCTGTTATAGGCGCACACCTGTTACCAATCACACCATTAGACCATATACCCTAAAAAATTCATTTTTTTATATAATCTATAATAACTATTGCCACCATGGGAATTCAATACAATAATTACAGTAATCTACAATAACTATTGTCATCATGGGAATCACACATACAAAAAATGCCTCAGTTAACAAGTAAATTCCATATGCAAAATAAACACATTTGTAAAAGGCAAGAAAAATGTGAGGGGATTCCAGGCACTATTTGTATAAGCCAGTATATATACCCCCTTCCTAATCTACAATGAGGGTAAAATAATCTATCCCTACTAATGGACTAATAGCCTCATGGCTATGCTTCACCCTTCCGGGCAGTAAAAATTGCCCTTCCTACGCTAGAGAAACAGTATTGAGGGAAGATCCGGTCTTAAATGAAAGGCAACACACAGTCCGTATTAGTGTATGACAAGGTAGAGCTTTGCCAAAGAAACTTGGATTCCCGATTTACAATTTTTCTAACGCGCGTTTCGCCATTGGACTTTTTGGCTTTTTCAAAGAGGCATGGTTGTGCTCATGAGTAAGACGATCTATTTAAATCAGTCATCAGTCTTGGAAAGTGACGTAATGGGTTCATTAATTAGTACTCATCTGGAGATAAAGAAAACAATTTGTTACGATTTCAACATCTAACACTGTGATATAGACATAATTGATCCCGCAATATGGTAGATATATGGCTAAATTCTCATAATATAAAGGCACAAAACTGTGTCCAATTAAGAGATTTATTTAAACCCTTTCAGTACCAAGACTGACAGTGGATGAATATAGAAAGGATAAAGTACATAGAAACATTGTATAAATAAGAAAACGGCAAACAATAGCTAGTAATTCTGAATTGCCACAAAAACATAGTATTATACACTAAATACTTCAAGAAATGGAGAATAAATTATCAATAGGAAATATATCCCAAATATGGAAACCTCTCAATCAAGAAAATTTTTTTTTATTATTTTTGTTTAATATCTTTTTATTGAAAACCGCAAATGACAAGCATGTACATTTCCAATATAGGTAATTGTCGGTACATTGTAGTAGAAACATGCATAAATAAACAAAACATATGTTTTAAAATTGCCGTTTTCAGTTTTTCCATGTTGTAATCTCAGTGATAAACATAAAGAAGGAGAGAGAAGAAATAAGGAGAACAAGACAAAAGAAGAGGGAGGGCGTAAGACAATAGAGAGGGGGGGAGGGGGGGTCAAGAGGGGAATAGAGTTGGATAAAGAAGGGACGGACCGTGCCAAGCTAACCAAGGCTTTATCAATGTTAATACAGAGTGCCATCAGTATTTCATTTTCCTGTTACCTGCCTGTGCCAGACAAAGAGAGGACCACCAGGATCGAAAGGGAGACGCAAAGATTTTTGTTAGCTCCCTAATTATGGGAGGGGGGGACTAAAGGGGGATGTGCATGGATCCATGAATAAATGGAAAGTCTGGGTATCCTTAAACAGTAACCATGAATGCCAACTTGCGGTAAATTCCGCGGCCTCTCTCTCTCTCTCTCTCTCTCTCTCTTTCTTTTGCAAAGCTCTATATTGTTATACACTAATACAGACTGTGTGCTGCCTTTCATTTAAGACCGGTCTCCCCCTTCGATACTGTTCCTCTAGCGTAGGAAGGGCAGGTTTTACTGCCCGGAAGGGTAAAGCATAGCCGTGAGGCTATTAGTTCATTAGTAGGGATAGATTTTTTTTTTTACCAACGTTGTACATTAGGAAGGGGGTATAAATACTGGCTTATACAAATAGTGCCTGGATTTCCCTCATATTTCGCCTGCCTGTTACTAATGTGTTGTTTATTTTGCATATGGAATTTACTTGGTAACGGAGGCATTTTTTGTATGTGTGATTCCCATGGTGGCAATAGTTTTTAATGTAACATAATAAAATGAATTTTTTAGGGTATATAGTCTAATGATGTGATTGTTAACAGGTGTGCGCCTATAACAGCAGCCTTCTCTGCACAAATTCTCTTCTGGATAGATTTAGTAGTGTGTTCCCACTTTTTAACAGAAACTTAATAAACAAATGTGAAATGCTGATTTAAAACAATAACCACATATCTGTGTTACTATATAAATTGTAATTAGTTAGTGAAAACTCTAAACTAATGTTACTCCACATAAACTCTTTTAGCATCTTGCTGATGAGCTACAAAAGTTCCTGGATTTGTCCTTTGGGGATACAGCTGATGAAGGCAATTCCCCACCAAATAAGAAGGTCAGACTGGAGGGCACAGAAGGGTGTGACACCGACTCACTGAGCCCCAGAGACGCACAAGACTCTGACTCTGGAGATCCAAAAACCTGTAGATTCTGTTTGGGGATTCTGCAGCACCTCTGCGATACAGATTTTGTGAAACAGGTAAAGTATACAGTGCAAAGCAACACTAGACCCCACAAACAGTGTTAAGAGTTTTGATATGTTCAGCTCTATATCAAGCTTTTTTTCCCCATCACACAGTATAATCATCTTTATTTGAGTAATGTTTTGCTTGTAGTATTTATAGTGTATTTTGGAATGTCTAAGCACATGTTATAGTAGGCAGAACATGTTTTAATGTAGCTCTGTATTGTTTAGGTTTCTATGTGGTATAAACAATAAGTTTAGTCCTACAATATACTTTGCCATTTATATCTGTCATATTTTACTGACTTGAGCTTGATCATTTGCTTGGTGGAAGGGGGGGGGGAGGTAATTTGAATTATATTGTAGTTACATTGTTATGGGTGCTGGTTGCCCTTTTTTCTGTGAGAACTCTTTTTCTATGGATTTATTGCTTTTTTCTGCTTTATACAATGGGACAATGGCATAGGGTGGTGGAGTTAGAGATACAGTTTATTTTAGTGCTCTTGGCCTCTGGGCCAAATATTTTTTTGTCACTGATATATTTATTGTTTAATAATATATGGGATCAGACTAGCATGGTTATGACAATGGAGCTGCAGACAGTGTGAACCGGATCCGGATTTAAGAAATGTTGATGATTTCCTCACTTTGCATGTGGAAAACATCTGCATTTCACTACAGCGCATGTGCAGGAAGCCTTCCCGATGGTGGGGTGGGAGATGTACAGCGTGTATAGATGGTGGGATGGGGGAGATATGCTAATCATGCAGGAAGGGGTTGGTTTAGCCCTTACATTTTCCATGGGGTCAGTCCTTAAATCTTAAGGTATCTTTTACAACAGGGCCATTTTTCGACACCACATTTGCATTGAGGGAGGTAAGCAAAGATCCGCATATTTCCCCAACTCCAACCGTTATACTAATCCTTACCTGAAGCCTAACACTAACCTTCCCCTTCTCCGATGCATCTTCTCCCTGCAGCCTATTCCTAAGACTCCCTTCCTGCAGCCTTACCCTAACCTTCCCCTTCTATGCTCTATCCCCTCAATGTAGCCTAACCCTAACACTCCCCTTCTGTGCTAAAACTTCTCCCTGCAGCCTAATCCTAAATCCACTAACCTGTCCAGTCGTGCATCGAGTGTCATTGAGTGATGCGCCGGGTCTTTCAGCATACTTACCCATTAATTAGAAAAATTTTATACATTAGCACGTTTTTTTAAATGGAGACAGCCGACAATTAGCAGTTAGCTGTCTGTACATAGAAAATGTGCTATTTGCAGTGGCTAACAGAACCCTTGATGTGATTGTAAGTCTCTTGTGCGCGAGGCTAGTGTCCCGCCTCTCACTCAATGGACTTAAGATCAGTGGTCGAAGTGGCGGTATAGAAATAAATAAATAATAGAAGTGAATGGAGATTTACAGCTTTTCCATTAAATCGGTAGGAAAAGTGACCGTATGGCATACCCCATCACTTCGAGCCCTGCTTAGGATATATCTGAGATCTGGACGCAGATTTCCATTGCCATTAGAGCTGCAGGCACAGCGTTTTCTTAAATCTGGATCCGATTTGGGGGTCTACAACAGAATCTGGGAGAGACATGTTGCACATAACTGTGCATAATAGTGTGTTTGTAAAAACGAGAGATCTATTGCCTATAGCCAGATATATGTTTCCATCAAACATCATGTGTCTGACTAAGCAGGTCCCCAAAGCAAAAGAAGAAATAATCTCACAAGACCTATGTTTTGTTTTCATTATAGGTCACTGATAAGGTCCAGTCAGCAGGTTATGAATTTAAAGACTTTGTTTTCTCTGTGTCCTTGCCAGCACAGCTACTGGTGAGAGAGGTGAGGTAACCTGTGCGCTTCTGTATTGTAATGTGATTCTCCTATCAAATGTATGTAGGTTAAATATTGTATTACTGGGAATGTGGGTATGTCACCCCTTTCACATCACAACCAAAAACCCAGGTTTTTGGCTTGAAACCCAAGTCTTGGCTCAAACCCAAGTATTTGGTGGTGATGTGAAAGATCCCATTTTTTTACTGTTTTGGGTGACAATTGCACTTAACTCTATGCACTGTTTACTTTGAAACATTTGTTTCATTTCAGTGCTGTTGTAATTACCAGTAGAGGGAGCCCTTACATAATCATTTTTAAGCTAGATGAATAGATGAATGCTATTTTATTTATTACCAGATTTTAATATAGTGAATATTTCACATTCACATCAGTCACTGACCCATTGGAGCAACATACTAAGATCCCTAACACACACACACACACACACACACACACATCAGGGTTTATTTATTCAAATGATTTATTCATCAGCCAATTAAACTACTAGCATGTTTTGGAATGTGGGAGGAACCTGGAGCACCCAGAGGAGACCCACAGAGACACAGGGAGAACATGCAAATAACCAATAAGGCCTAGTCCGGGAATTGAACTCATGACCTCAGCACTGTGAGGTACAAGTGCTGCTCACCGAGTCACCGTGCTAACCCAAAAGCATAAATATATTTGTGGGTATCGCAGGTGTAGTAGCTAGCACACAATGTCATTAAACCTGCCCCTTTTTGAGCTTTATCACAGAGCAGAAATATGTCATCCCCTCTGGCAGCTCTTCCACAGTACTTATTCGCATGACAGAGCCGCAGTTCAGCTGTGTTGCTGTGAGACACAAGTGCTACTCACTTAGCCACCATGCTGCTTAATAGGTAATCGTCCCGTATGTATTGTAGAACGAAAAAATTTCTAACTTGAATTCCTAGGGCCAGATTTACTAAGCTGCGGGTTTGGAAAAGTGGAGATGTTGCCCATAGCAACCAATCAGATTCTAGCTGACATTCTCTAGTATGTAATAGGAAAGTGAGAGCTAGCATCTGATTGGTTGCCATGGACAACATATTCACTTTTCCAAACCTGCAGTTTAGTAAATCTGGCCCCTAAAGTTTTTAGCTTTTTATTATAGCAGGTGAAATCACCCATCATCTGCATATTGATATATATTGATTATATTGATATATTCACATTTTTTTAGAAATTAGGTTGATCTGTTTATTTTAGTTGCAGATACTTTCCCAGTTTGCAGTTTGTGCTTTGAAGCTAGTTTGGAAGAGATTCTGTAAGAAATCAGTGTTAAAGCTTGGGGTGGTGGAGGTTACAGTGTGTGCAGGGCAGACATTGGTAATCCTCAGCACTGTTGTCAGACCCGCCAACATGACCCATTCCGTTAGCTACAATATATTCTGCACCTGAGCTTCCAACTGTCACTCACCTGGTGAACTGATATTTAAAAATATTTGTCTCTCCAACAAAGGTGGTTACCATAGTAACTGACAGTTGGAAACTGAGGAGCAGAGTATTTTGTACCTAATGGAATGGGTCATGTTGGAGGGTATGTGTTGTGTGTAAAACAACTCCCAGCATACTCCAAAAGTATAGGCATAGCCTATACAGTGTCTGGCAAGGCATGATGTCGTTTCACAACCCCATTGATTGCTTGATAAGGATAATTTGTCTTCCCAGGACACGGATATTGGGAGGGGGGTGGGGTGGGGCTGGTCCACTATTCACAGAGAGAGAAATATGGAGATCAGTGCTGACTGAGTACAATATATGTACCTCTAACACGTGCCATGCACCATGAGAGGAAATATGCTGGGAGTATACTGTAGGATATTTGGCCTTCGGCAAAGGGCTTTGGTTTGTCTGCAATGTAGTATATAATGGCATGCACTAGGTTCAGATTATTTAGCATATTGTGAAAACATGATTTATTAAGGAGGATAATGACTGATTCATATAGAAGGCCAGAATTCTTACTGACTGACTGACCACACAAGTAAGTGGGAAGATGACACACAGGTGTGGTGCAGTGCAGTGGTTTCCACACCAGGCAATGGGAACATCTGCTCAAAGGTCCGTAGAGAAGGTCAATATGTAAACATTGATTTCATTTGAAAAAGATCCTTTTCTTTATAATTGAGCATGCGTCCAGTTTCGAAATAATCTAAATGTTTGCCTTCATGTGTGCACAGCTAGCTGATCATTTACTGGTGCTATGGCAGATCTGAATCTTCTTCTCCTTTTTCCCTGTGTCCCGCACTCATGTTTATTGGTTGCATGTATTCTGACCTCAGATGGCGGCTCCCTGATGACTCACACGCTGTCAGACGACTTTCGAGGGATTCCCCTTGCCAGTCCCTGAAATACACTCCCTCCCACAGCACTGTAGAATGAAATAGTGAAAGCATTAATGTTACTAGTACTACACAATTTGTTGTTCTTGTGTACAAACTGAGTATGGAATTTACGGAAAGTACAATCTTATATTTGCAACTTACTTACTTTCATATTACTCCAGGGTTTTATAGAACATGTTTGCTATATGGCACAAGACATACTGTAACTTCCAGACAGGGTCATAATGACTCGAGATGATTAATTTACATCCGTATGATTGCTCCACTAACCACTCCCCTAGCGCTATTCCCCATCTCAACTATTCCAGCTTGTGTTAACATAGAATGGCGGTGGTTTCGGAAGCCTGGTTTGGTAAGCAGACTTGTACCATTTACATGGTACACCAGAAACAGGTTTACCAGAGAACACTACTTGCTGCTGATGTAGAGTCTTGATATATTCAGCTATATATTAACATTTTCCTTCATTGCCATTAATGTGGTACACAGGTGCAACCAGTATAGTATGTTAGTGCCGATGGGAGTCCACGCATAGAAGGATGGTATCAAGAAATAGGGACAGCCGAAAGTTCCTTTTTGGCTGTCCCTATTTCGAATACCCACCCATTTTAGAATTTTTTTTTCAGAATGCATACATGGTATTTATATGTACTATGAGTGTACAGTAATACCTTAACATACGAGTGCACCAACTTACGAGATTTTTGAGATACGAGTTATCACTCGGTTGCTTTTTTGCTTTGACTTGCGAGCAAAAATTTGAGATACGAGCCGCAAGAAACTGACAACAGAGGAGTTAAAGGAGCTACAGACAGAGCAACATATTGAGGTTTTAAGTGAAATTAGTTCAGAGGAGCCAGATGAGGAGGAGGTTATCTCTACAAGTGAGATACAGTAAAGGGAATGTTGGGAATGTGGTAGAGACTTTCAGAGTTCATTCAAAGGAAGCACCCTGAAAAAGTTGCAACTGGTGCATCGGAGCTATTCAATGACACTTGCCTAACTCCTTTCCAAAACATTCTGAAAGGGAGGAAGAAACAAACTTCCTTGGACAGGTTTTTCTTGAAACGGCCTGCAGGTATAAGTGAGGAAAACGTGGCGAAAAAAGGTAAAAAAAAAACTATTGGGGTGGCATTTTGGAGGCTGGAACGGAATAATGACATTTCAATTAATTTCAATGGGGAAATTTGATTTGAGATATGAGGAAATTGAGCTACAAGCTCAGCAACGGAACAAATTAAACTAGTAATTCAAGGTACCACTGTATTAAGTAGATTGACATACAAATACATAAATACATTTAATTGCTTTATGTTTGATGACGCAGGGATTTGATGATTTAGGTCATATCTTGTGTCAAAAATACTTTTCGTATTTATTTCCTTGTTCCTGCAACATCAACTTGGCTGCCTTGCCTGACGATAAAGAAGGAATGTTCTAGCTAGAAGCCTAATAACTGAGGACGTGTGCAACTTATGTTAATGCAACATCCAGGCGTTATGCAGGGCCTTGTGACATAATATCTCACACCAGAAACAGGTTTACCAGAGAACACTACTTGCTGCTGATGTAGAGTCTTGATATATTCAGCTATATATTAATATTTTCCTTCATTGCCATTAATGTGGTACACAGGTGCAACCGGTGTAGTATGTATTTATGTATGTAGTATGCATTTTTAGAAATGCTTTCGGAAACGCTGTCGCTGCCGCAGGACCGGACGTTTTACCGGACCACCGGAAAGGTGAGTAACCTCTCCAGGGACTTTTAGCCTTAGGGGGAGGGATAGTGTTAGGGTCAGGCTTCAGGGAAGGGAGGGTTAGGGTCAGGGCCACGGAAGGGGAAGGGGAGGGTTAGGGTTAGGATCAGGTGGCGGGAAATGGTGGGTTAGGGACAGGCTGCAGGTAAGGGAGGGTTAGGGTCAGAATTAGGGAAGGGTTGGGCTTAGTTTTAACACTTACCTTTCATAGCACGTGTTCGGTGCTCCGGAAATCGATTGCTATGCCTCATCGATATCCCAGCCAGTTTTGAAAGGGCTGTATTGAGATAGGGCCGTTCTTACCAGGGACCCACACCCGTTAGTGCGACATTTAGTGTGTCGGCAGTCTTCTTGAGGACAGTGTGAGGAGAGCGCTGCGTTAAGTAAGGACGTTCTTTTTATTTTTTTTTTGTTTTAACAATTTTTGCAATGATACAACTGTCATTGTGGTGTCGTCAGTATTATTGCTGAATTATTGTTGCCATAGCACCTGGAACTGGTTGCAGTCATGCAATCTGATTTCTACTTATGTGTGACCAGAGCCAAGCTTCCACACTAGGCATAATCAGAAAATTAGTAACCGTAACAAGAAAACACAATCAGAAAATGTCTCTTTTGGGCGTGCGCATGCTTCTATCACGATTGGATTGCAATCAGCACAATCCTGTCTCTAACAGCAGTGCAGTGTGGGGTGTGGTTGCAAGTGTGAGGGGATATGAATTGAAATGCACAGTAAGGACGTGTTAATGGGTGGTTACAATATCTATGCTTCATCCATTAGCATTTTAAATGGGGACAGATCACAAGTAGGATAGGGTCCCTCAGTTGGAACTCTGCAAGTAAAAGGTGTGGTTTCCCTTGTGCTCACACACGAGACCAAGTAAATTATTAGCATAAATTGCATTGTAAATCACTGATTCTAGAGGCCTAGTTTGGACGAACATGGGTCCCCATAGCGAACGGCCCTATTTCAGAAGGGCTGTTTGCTCCCTGCCAGTTCCGAACTGGCTGAGATATCGATTGCTTATGCCTCGCAAATCGATCCCCGGAGCTCCAAACATGGTGCTCCAAAAGGTGACTTTCCCCCAACCCGCTCCCAAACTCTAAGTCCCCCCACCCCCACAGCCTAACCCTAAGTCCTCCCCAGCGCAGCCTAACCCCAAGTCCCCCCTCCTGTAGCTAAGCTAACTTTCCCTATTGGCTCTCTGCTGTTTTGTTTGGGTCTTTTTGTTTGTGTGTATTTATTTTTTGGCCTCGCCCACTTTTGTCTTTTCTGGTTGCAAAGTATCGTGATGTTGGCAGCCAAACCATATTGGATGGATGACTTTAATACAGTTTAGAAAAGTATAATATATAACTTGTTTCCTTCTCACTCATCCATTTTTAGATGATTGTTCACTTCTTTACATTCTATTTCTGATTACTACTGCTACGGATTGTGGGCCAGATTCAGAGAGTGAAAATAAGAGAGGAAAGTTACTCCTGGGCTAAACCATGTTGATTGCAGGGGAGTCATATTTCATCTGGTGCAAACAGTATTAGAGTTGAGAGGTGATGTTTCCTATCCCAAGTCTAAATAACAGTGTGATAGTAAAGCTGGTCAGTATCTGTGTGCAGTAAGCAATTCAAAGATATATCTCTGCATACAAAGAATACAATTAACTTGACTCCCCCTAAAATCAACATGATTTAGCCCAGGAGTAACTTTCCTCTCGTATTTTCAATCTCTGAATCAGGTCCTGTGTTGCTAATGTGATGTTCTTTCCCGTTATGACTAGCTATTGGGGCAAGTTCAGAATGTGACCCACATGACTAAGTCAAAATGCTTGTGATTTAGTATTACAACATGTTAGAGGTTATTTTGTGGACACTTAGAGGCAGGGAGTGTGCTTCAACTCTGTTTTAGTTCTTTTTTTTTTTTTTTTTTTGCCAGTTTTAAGTCTGTTTTCCTTTCAAAGCTTTACTCCACTCAAAGGGCCTGGGGCCAGATTTACTAAACTGCGGGTTTGGAAAAGTGGAGATGTTGCCTATAACAACCAATCAGATTCTAGCTCTCACTTTCTTTTTAAATACTAGATAATGTCAGCTAAACTCTGATTGGTTGCTATGGGCAACATCTCCACTTTTCCAAACAGACACCTTAGTAAATCTGGCCCCTGATCTTCGTTTAGTAACTATAGGGGACTTATGCAGGCCTCTTGTGTAAGTCCCCTAAAAGTAGCATCTCTGTATATGCGTGCTAGATGTTACACTATGGATCTCCTGGTGCAGGGGTAGGCAACCTTAAACACTCAAAGAGCCATTTGTACCTGTTTCCCCCAGAAAAGAAAACCTCTGGAGCCACAAAACCCTTTTGACATCTGAAATGTGCCCAGCCTTTATTACTGCTTCTTTTATATGTGCCCAGCCTTTATTACTGCTCCTTTTATATGTGCCCAGCCTTTATTACTGCTCCTTTTATATGTGCCCAGCCTTTATTACTGCCCCTTTATTGTGCCCAGTTATTATTATTGCCCCTTGTATGTGCCCAGCCTTTATTACTGCCCCTTTATTGTGCCCAGCCTTTATTACTGCACCTTGTATGTGCCCAGCCTTTATTACTGCCCTTTTTATGTGCATATCTACATTTTTTACCTGTCCCTCTATCCCAGATTTCCCACTTCACTGACCTTTACTGTACTCCTTTCTTCTTCCTCCTCCGCGGCGCGCTTTGCGGTGATCCCCACTGTAACTTTTATTCTATCAGGGCTGATTATACAGGGCTCCTTCGGGAGCCTTGTAGGACCAAAGCTGTTTATGTGAATGATGCTGCTGTAGATGAAAAAGCATATCATACGCATGAATAGATATGATCCTACAGGGCTCCCGTAGGAGCCCTGCACAATATGCACTGAAAGAATGAGTAGTGCGGTGCTGTTTCTAGGACTAGCAGAGCGCGATCGGCATACTCACCCATTCTGAATTTTTTTTTTATAAACTAAGGGGTATTCGAAACAGGGACATTGATAAAGGAACTTTCGAAAGTCCCTATTTTGGAAATCAAAGTTTCAGACCGGGGACTGCAACCGCCCTTACCCTAGGACTCCCTGCGCCGCAGCCTGACGCTAGGACTCCCTGCGCCGCAGCCTGACGCTAGGACTCCCTGCGCCGCAGCCTGCTTCCCTTCTCTTCCATTACTCTAACCCTAACCCTCCCTTCCCTGCTGCCCATCACTATAGCTTCTCGGTGCGGCAGGCCTGCGTTGGCGTTTCCGAAAAATGAATAGGTAAGTATACCGGAAAAAAAATGGGGAAAATGGCGGCCTTTTCGAAATAGAGAGACAGACAAAAATTAGCTTTCAGTTTTCTCTTCTTCTAAAGGCCCCATTCATGGCGGCGACTCCCACCAAATATAGACAGGAGATTTTAGGACAATGTTAAAGGCTTGCATACATTTGTTTAGTTATTACATCCATTGCAGTGCCTGTATTAGTAGTGTTAATATGAAAACATCATTTGGGAGATACCCTGTAAAAGTTTGTCTGAAAGAATAACAATCTCATAGTTTCTGGTTGTGCTTTTTAATGACTTCAGCTCATTTCCAGGTACTCTTGCAATGTTGCTATTAGAATGTAGTGTA
The DNA here is from genome assembly GCA_011038615.1 of Limnodynastes dumerilii. Classification (NCBI taxonomy): domain Eukaryota; kingdom Metazoa; phylum Chordata; class Amphibia; order Anura; family Limnodynastidae; genus Limnodynastes; species Limnodynastes dumerilii. The sequence continues at coordinate 33,594 of WWET01003324.1, read as the reverse complement.
CTTCCCTTTGAGTCCTAGGGCTTGCCATGCAAGTGGTTTTCATTGAAGTGCATTTATGATACCAGTGTTATTGATACTCTAAGTTGTCAGTGTGAAGCATGTAAGCCATATAGTTGTGTTACTAACCTGGTATTTTTTTGGTTTCTTTTGGGTGTGTCTGTAACATGAATCTAGCACGCTGCATGGCTGCAAGCACAACAGGAAATGAGGTGAGTCACTAATGCACCTCAGTGTTTATCTGTATATAATGAAACTAAAGAACCATGAAACCCCAATGTTCAGTGGTGTATTGGGCATTCTGTTACAGAGCTTTAAAAATAAATAAAGTATTTACTGCACACTTGCCTTTCACATTTTTGGATGTACCAGGGTTGGCTACTTTTATTTCTTTCCTCCGGGAGATATCGGAGGGAAGAAATAGATGCAGAGATGGGGGCGGGGCTTAATGATGTGATTTAGTCAAATAATGTCATGCCGCCCCCTGTCAATCACTAGTGTGATTCATTATGTTCCAGGGGGTGGTCAGGGCTTGACGACATCCCACCTATCCCTAGAAGCACTAGGGATTACTATAATGAGAACCAGGGGGTCGGTATTTACGGGAGATTTTCCGGCTGTCCCAGGATACCGGGAGAACTGCCCAAATTTCAGGAGTAAGCAACCCTGAGATGTACTGATTATTATCGTACTGATTATTATAATATATATGTCAGAGGGTTGAGAATGCAGTTTGTTTATTTTTTTTAATCCCTGGCCCTCCCAGCATGTTTTATCTGCAGAGTTCTAGCCAGGGTGGCTGACCTGCATTCTTCTCGATTCATAGTATTACTAGGGATGGATGTGGGGCTGTATGATGTAAATTACCTAGTCCCTAGTAACACTAGAAATAGTGGTGTTGATAGAAAGGGGTGGGACTTGAGACCATGGTTTGCATTAAATCAGGGCCTTGAGGCCATTGTGGGAGATTTTCTGGCTCTGCTGAGATACCGGGAGAAATGCCTGAATTTCAGGAGTCTCCCAGATGTTCCAGGAGAGTCGGCAACACAGGTAATAGCTGATAACTGCTAAAGCATGCGGGAACCCATAGTTAAACAGCACCTGACAGCTATGATGCACAGCACTCAGATTCACAATACGCAGATTCACAGCACGCAGATGCACAACACACCGAGGTCTGAATCTGACCCATTCTTATGAAAATGAATTGCTATAAAACATTCCTTAAAGACCGCATGTTCGCAATCTACGTAACGAAACACTACATAGATAGCGTAAAATAGTTACTACGCATGCGTAGTGCTAGAATTTTAAAATTAGGCCGGTGTGCTAAAAATTACGGGGTTGTGAATCCGGACCGTTCTGTTGTTGTCTGTACTGTTGATACTAATACACATACATTATACACTGTCCTGGTCAAGTGTTTTCAGAATACATAAAATCATTTTCATTTAAACCCTATTATATACTAAAATGTTTATGGGATGGTGCCCATTATAATATAATAACTGTTTATCAATTTTCTCTCACTACATTTCTTGTTTATGGTTTCTAAAAAGGAAACAAGGTTTTTTCTTGGAAAAACTAGAAATAATCCAACTAAAGGAAGCTTTCAAGTGGATAATTCAGCCTATGATATCTGAAGAACTGGGGGTGCAAGCTGTAAGCAAGGTGGGACTTTTTGTGTTGGAATATTATGACTATTATGCCCATGATATAAGTTATTTTGTTGACAGGAAAAAAAAAAAATATATATATATATATTTATATTTGCAGTATGACATTTGGTTGGTTGGCGACTCTTATTTTATACACTGCTTCACTGTATTTAGCTTATGTTGATCATAAATCTGCTGGGAGAGATGTCCACAACATTTAGTAAGTGTAGGATTCTAGATCTTATTTGGTAGAATAACATGAAAGAAACTAGCCTTAGGATAAGTCTTCTGCCATAACTTGTCCCAAAGCCCAGAGATTTTCAGTTTGGTTTTTTGGGAAGTGAACTTTATTGGCCCCTTGGAACAAGTGATCCCTTTGGCTCTTTAGAAGGCATTCTGATCATCCAGAATTGACCAAGGTGGCCTTTTTTTTTAAAAAAAAAAAGCTTTCTAAATCATTTGGTATTTGGTGCCAGCAATCTGCAACACTACACAAGTGTCCCTTTTGACATAAGGACCTTTCTCTGCTGGCGGTGCCAAAAACTACCAGCATAGTTCGAAAGCATTTATTAGGTTGTGTAGGCAGACTCTCGCTGGTCAGTTTTCTGGTTGGTGCATCTCTTTCTTCATCATGGTTTGGAGGTTTATAGCTCTGATTGTTCAGATTTTAGTGCTTTCTAAGACTAGCGCATTCACCCTCCTGTTTTGTGCCAGTGTCTAAGTGGGTTTGTTACTGTGAAGTTTAATAGCCACTGCCAGGCAGATTTATTGCTGTTGCAAACACTGAAGGCCACACAAGGTGGATCAGGTCAATTATTCTGTTGTCTTTTGTATGTTTTACTGGTCCATTGTCCCTTAGATTGGATGATATTAAAAGGATATTGGGTAATTACTCTAAAATCAATATCTTTGAACCCAAATATTAGTGTTTCTATTAATGTGCACAATGATTTTGTTTCTCTGGTTTCCTTGGGGATTTAAATTGATAACTCTGAAGAGCAATAGTGTTTACAGAAAAGAGGGATGCAACTGCCGCTGCGGCAATCACTATTTCAGCACTGATACAGATGACAGATTAGTGTTGGCTGTATCAGTGCCGAAAGTGGTTTAACAATATTTTTATATAGAACGGAATGTTCCTATGTTGTAGTTCCATTAGAGTTAGGCTTCTAGAAGGTGAAGGTTAGGGTGCAAGGAAAGTTAGGCTGCAGGGAGGGGAGCGCTAAGGATAGGTTGCAGAGATGAGAAAGTTAGGGTTGAAATTTTCGAAGCCCCAGGAATGGCAGCACCGGTGCTAATGCCGGCAGACGTCGCTTCCCAGCCGCAAGGTGATCTGTCGCAATACAGATCATCGAAGCAACAAACTACACCCCAGAAAAGAGGTTCTTTCATTTACTTTATGTAACGAGTTAAATGCCAACTCTTTTGACCCTCAATATAACCCACGTCTCTGTGTCCCCCAGAGAAATGGATTTAATGGTGAATACTAAAATCCTCCTTAAAATGCATGTCTTGACATTTATATGCAGGTTCAAATTATGAGTTGTAGGGGCCCTGGGCAACTAACTTCCCAGGGACAGCCATCCTCAACATGGGCTTTCTCCATCCCTCTATACTGTGGGAAACAGAGGCTTTATACACTTGACCTCTATGTCCCAAGTGCCGTGACACTTCCTGAAGTGTGCTTTGTGGCTTTGACCTTCTGTTGTAGATTTGTCCCCTTTAAACTCTTGGGGCCAGATTCTGTACGTAGATAGCGTAAATAAGATACTAGGCATGCGTAGTAGCTCAATTCTTAAAACATTGTACGTAAGACGAAAACTACATAACTGAATCCAGACCTGTGTCAGCACTGATGTATGCTTTCATTGAGTTTAATTACAAAACCATTTTAATATTTCATAAGTATGCCATCATTTCTTATAAATAATGCTTAAGCTAGCGAGAAACTGTTTGTTTTGGAGTTTAAAGATTTATTAAAGGTGAGGGTTTTATTGCATTGTATCATTGATAATGTGCTATTTATTTTTCCTTTTGATAAATGACACAAAAAGCAAGTGTTTTGAGTGATGATCTAGCATAGGACCGGGATTAAGTTCCTCTTTTGTTGTTATTCTTGATCACAATGCTGCTTGTGTCATCTCACTTTGCTCTGTTTGTTTACCATGTTTCTATGACTGAGATCATGTTGTTTTTTTTCTCTGTAAGGGTGTTTTTGAAGTTGGGGTGGTGTTTTGTCACCAAGAAACAGATGAAGACTGCCATTTCCTGTAAGTGACACACTGGCCGAGAGATGTCATCCTCTTACTTTTTACTGCAACGCTCTGTGCATATTACTCATATGTATATTTTATGTAGTCCTATTACCACCAAAGGGAAAGCACTCCTCAGGTCACCTATAACATTAATCATCTGATATAGTCATGTATTTTGTATGTAACCCTTGAATGAATCATCACATGCTACAAGTGTTTTCACTGTGTTTACATGTAAGTCACAGAAATTGAACTGAAGTTCAGAACCAATCCCAGAATTCTTAGGTTCTAAGGTTAGGTTAGAATTCTAAGACCAATAAGGGCCCTTAGTGTTCTATTTCCTGCTTTATTTTCTATTGATTCTGACACTGATGGATGGGAATACATTAATACTTACTGCAATTTCATTTTATTTGCTTCCAGCTGTCTAAAACTGGGTACACACAATTTTTTTTTTCTGACTATCCAATATCTTAAATGATATATACTTATAGTTTCAAGTCCTGATTGGCATGAAGACTCATTTGTGCACACTACACTCTATTTACAGCAAATCTGTGACATTCTGCTCCCTCAAAAGGCGGCACCAACGCAGGAAATAGAGATAGAATTGTTTGGAGAAAGGACGGAACAGCGCACACACTGCACATCTGGAATAACATTGTGCTGGATCCAGACTGAACCGTGTTGATTGCAGGGGAGTCATATTTCATCTGTTGCAAACAGTATGAGAGTTGAGAGGTGATGTTTCCTATCCCAAGTCTAAATAACAGTGTGATCATAGGCGTGCGTAATGAGAAGACATCAGATAGCCATGATGGTTAAAATGGCACGTCTGCTGAAATATGTTAAAAAAATAACAGATGTTTAAACATTATAATTATTTGTAAAGTCTTTTTGTAAAGCAGTTCTGCTATATTTTATTTGTACAGTTTAATTTTTTTTGTGCTTTATTTGGAACTGTAATAAAGGTCCATGAAAATGCATTATCTTCTTCAGAACAAGTGCAAAAATAAAAAAAGATTATTGGTTAACCTTGCTCTTCCTTTTTTTCTTATGCATTTCTCTTCTGTATTGGTAGATAGGTTGTTGTAGTGCATAATACATAGATACACATAGACCTTTCCAACATTGCAGATGGGAGACAGGGTCATAATGGGTCCTTATTTCAAAGATACATGCATATTTTGTAACGCACACCGTACGAAGATTCGTGCACACACAATGCTGGATCCTTGCAGGCATATATTGTCTCGGAACTTGCTGTACTGCTCACGTGATACAAACAGGAAGGACGCACTGTACATGAAGATAGACACACCCTGCAGGCATAGGCGTGCGCACGGGGTGTGCCTGGTGTGCCCAGGCACACTCTAATATACGGTGACCATCCGTCCCGTACAGGGCCGGATCCACCACAGGGCAAAAGGGGCGGTCGCCCCTGGCCCCCACACATAATTCAATGAACGCCGGCTGCCTCAGGGACTCTGTAACGGCAGCCGGCTCTTTACTATTCAGGTGGGGTGTCTTGCAGGAGGAAGGATGTCACTGACTGACATCCATGATCCACCTATGAACAGCAATACTAGGCATAGTATTGCTGTTCATAGGTGGATTATAGATGTCAATCAGTGACATCCTTCCTCCTGAAACTTGCCGGCAGACTGAAGAGGGAGGGCGGAGCTACTGCAGTGCGGGCTCCGAGCGCCAAACGGAACAAGTGGCGCCGCAGGAGTCCGGCAGCTGTTAGATCTGTGACAGTCTGCCGGCTCCAGACTCAATTTAGTCACTAAAGTGAGTCTGGAGCTGACAGACTGTCACAGATCTAACAGCTGCCGGACTCCTGCGGCGCCACTTGTTCCGTTTGGCGCTCGGAGCCCGCACTGCAGTAGCTCCGCCCTCCCTCTTCAGTCTGCCGGCAAGTTTCAGGAGGAAGGATGTCATTGATTGACATCTATAATCCACCTATGAACAGCAATACTATGCCTAGTATTGCTGTTCATAGGTGGATCATGGATGTCAGTCAGTGACATCCTTCCTCCTGCAAGACACCCCACCTGAATAGTAAAGAGCCGGCTGCCGTTACAGAGTCCCTGAGGCAGCCGGCGTTCATTGAATTATGTGTGGGGGCCAGGGGCGACTGCCCCTTTTGCCCTGTGGTGGATCCGGCCCTGTACGGGACGGATGGTCACCGTATATTAGAGTGTGCCTGGGCACACCAGGCACACCCCGTGCGCACGCCTATGAGTGTGATAGTAAAGCTGGTCAGTATCTGTGTGCAGTCACCAATTCAAAGATATATCCCTGCATGCAAAGAATACAATTAACTTAACTCCCCCTGCAATCAACATGGTTTAGCCCAGGAGTAACTAAGTTCAAGCACTTACTTAAGTCTGGATCCAGCCCATTGTCACATTGTTTGATCAGCAAATCAGAAAATCTTAATGATCCAAGCAAATTCTGTAATGTACACTGCAGCAGAGACATCATTGTTGCAGCGTACACACTCACATGATATCATTTCAAATGCTTGTTTATCAATATTTGGGAATATGTAAGGTGTACCCAGCTTAAACTACATATATTGACTAATTATACTCGATATGTACACTGACCGGAAGTGCTGCCATGCCTGTGTGTATTATAGTAAACTTCATCCTGGGCCTCTGACTGAATTTGCTCTAGATGACGGAAGGTCACATGTTCATTCGTGTGCTCTCGTTTTGTGCTAGGTGTTTGGAACATTACTCTTCATCTGTGGGCTATGGAAGAAACCTTCTTACGATTGAATGCTCTGAAATGAATCTAAACAGAGAATGGAGTGGGTTTCTAGTCATTTGAGCTCTTTAGTGATGAAATGTTTGGTGTGTTGTTGTTTTTACCCCCAGCCTAGGGGTAAAAACAACAAAACTTCTAATAGGTGCATATAATAGCAAGGGCCTGATCCAGACTTAATAACGACAGCTGATTTATGCACGCCACATGCGTAAATCTGGCACATGCGTGTGGCAAATATTGCTCATCGTATCTCGATCGTACGTAACTCCGTACGACAGGACATGCCATCCCTATGCAAGCCGAATATACGCATTGTGGGCAGAGGGAGGCATTTAAATTGTACAGTTTGGCTGGGCCTGGCACTTACATACAACAAAGCAAGGTAAAGCTAAGGTAGTGTTTTGAACACGTGAGTCAGCTAAGTTAAAGGCTAGAGGAAATAAACATGTATAGCTTGGAGCAGAGAAGGGAGAGGGGGGACATGATAGCAGCTTTCATATATATCAAGGGTTGTGACCGGCTAGAGGAGGGGTAATAATATAAAGGAAGAGGTGTAATAGAACACGAGGGCATGGATATAAACTGGAGGGTGGTAGATTCAAAGGAAATGTGCGGAAAAATTACTTCACTGAAAGGGTGATAGATAAATGGAATATTCTCCCATCTGAGGTGGTTGAGGCCAATACAGTAGAACAATTTAAACATGCTTGGGATAAATATAAGGGTATCCTAAATTGTAAACCAAATTGAGGGTAAATAGGGTCTAGGGTCAGTATAGTTTTCAATAAACAAATGGGCAGACTAGATGGGCCATGTGGCTCTTATCTGCCGTCACTTTCTATGTTTCTATGTATGTTTCTAAGTTATGTACATGTGAGGGGAGTGCATTAACCTTAGTACTGTGTAACTTATGTACACATGCGTAAAGTGAACATAAGTCTGGGTCAGGCCCCTAATGCGTGCTAGAATTGCTTATTTCACAATATGGGGTACATTTAGCAAACATATCTACTTTGCTTTTTAGTGGAGTTGCCCTTAGCAACCAACCTGCTTCTAGCTATCAGTTACGCAGTACATTCCAGAAAATGATAGCTATGATTTAGAGAAAAGTACAACTGGTACAAGTTTTAGAGCTTTATTTACAAAAAAACAACAAAAAACCCTAAAGAAGCTTATGAACAGCAAAACTAAGGGCCAGATTCACACTACCGGACGTGTTGCATATACGTCCGGAGTTTACCGATATTTGATATTGCGCCTGCGTAGTATGTTTTTTACGTAATCTACGTATCTTTTCGTTACGTAGATTGCGTACATGTGGTCTTTGAGACCGCATATACGCAATCTACGTAACGAAAAGATACGTAGATTACGTAAAAAAATACTATGCAGGCGCAGTATCAAATATCGGTAAACTCCGGACGTATATGCAACACGTCCGGTAGTGTGAATCCGGACCTAATTCATTTTAGTTTCCAGATTAAATGCCCATTTTCTCAGTTTAGAAACAAGCAACAACCCTGAACAAAATACAAAACGGAGGCTATATTTGAATGAAAAAGAATGACACAGTGCTCTCTTGTCCCCTGTATCCCCTCAGCATTGGTTATAATGGCTTCATTCATTTTGATCTAGAGTAGATGACAGTGCTGCACATTAAAGGAAGTGTAGTAGTGGTTAAGTTTTCGGCCTGATAATGTGAACATGGTTTGCATGAACAGGTTTCTCTCTATACAGGTGTTTATGTAAATTTGAAATTGATTCATGTAAGGATTTGCAATGTTCACTCCATATTTGTCTTGTCATACTGTAATGTTTAAACCAATATTTCACTATTATTGTTTGTGTGTTTAGAGCCACTGTGTGCAAGGACTGTTTCAAACCTACTAAGAACAAACAGGTTAGTGTTAATCACTAAGAAAGAATAGCTGATTTTATCATTTACATTCTCCTGCTCTAGAGCCTCTATAATGTTACAATATGTTTTTCATGATATAACGTTCTAGTCTCCCTTCACAACACTGGCCTCATGTGCATTTAAATGTATTTTTCTCTGCACATATCCAGAAATCAATGCTATCTCTGTATACTCAACCTTACATTCAAAGGGTAGTACAGGACTTTCCGACAGTGGATGAGAACTCCTATTAAAAACAAGAGTAACACCATTATCTTCATCATCATCATCATTATTTCATCATAATGCCAACATATTATGGCACTGTTATCCAACAGCAGTTTATTTAAATATGTTCTGTTGTGCTATATGTCCCAAATTAAGCTGGCTATACACTAGAGCGATTTAATCTTGACGATTTTTCCGCTAGAGTCCCTCATGGTATCGGCACCATACATTAAATGTGTTTGATTTGATAAACGTATGGATGTTGAAAAAAACTGCGAAAATTTGTCAATTATCGTTAATTGCCCATACACTATGCGATTTTACCAAAAATCTGGAGCTTTGGACCGATTTAAATCAAACATGTCAAAAGATCAAATAATCGTTCAAGAGGCTTTCTTGGATGATTATTGGAAGTTTGTCCAAAAAATCGTTACTATACACTTGAGCGATAATTCGGGTCCTCTCGCGATAATTAAAGGATCGGCCCGATAATCGCTGTAGTGTATGGCCAGCTTTACAATTGTGTATAGAAGTAGCAAATTCAGCTCAAGTGATGCAAATATGTAGAACAGAGACTTTGTTCTAAGAAATGTTTGTCACATTAAGAGGTGACAGCAGAACGTTGTGGGTGGGATATATATATATATATATATATATATATATATGCATATATACACACACACACACGTCAGCGGCTAGCGTACTTAGGTCTACATCTACCCCATTGTGTGAACGACCCTGATTTTTGTGACGCAACTAGTTTGTTTGATTTATTGTGACAAAATTAATTTTTCTCATGATGTTTGGAGGTAACGTAGAGCAAGGCAGGTTTTTTTCTGCTATTTGCACCCACCAGTAGTTAAGTGGTGAAGGCAAAATGTTAGTGGTAAATAAAGGATAAGAATAGATACTTGGATCGAGCCGTTCTGTGTTCATTTCATAAGAGGAGAGAAAGGGGATGGTGTAGGAAAAAACAAAAATAAAAAACCTGAGTAGCCCAGCCAATGGATAAGTGGAGGTTTGTATCGTCATGGAGGAACATGTTAACTCACAAACCCAACAACTAATGAGTAAATAAAAAAAATATGGTAGCAATAATCCTTTGACAATAAACACACAAGACAAAATAAAAATTAGACAAGAAATTAACCAAGTCATTGGGATGGGTAATCTATGTACCAGTATGTAAGTTAAAAAAAAAAAATGCAGACTTCTGGCATTTGGTGTGGAGATGTCCATAAATTCTATAGAGGGGTCTGGAGCTGTATGCAATGTTCCTGATCTCCCTGGACTAGACTAACAGAGGATTTCTCTATTGTAACTTATAAGTATACCCCGATACTTACCTCCCTTTTCCTGACTGTGATTGCTCGGTCCTGGCTGGCTTCTTCCTCCCTTGGTTTACAATTGGTTATCCAAATGGAATGAGTCACCTCACCTCATTATGGAAAATGTATATCACAATATTCAGGTGTATTTCATTTGTTTAATATACCCCTGTAACGCCTTGCGGGGTTGCTTACACAGGGCACATTGTTCTGATTCTTTTTATAGCCCTGATACACTGCGACTTTCCTCTCTCCTTATATGCACATTTTTTAAATGTATTTTTTTTAATTATCTTATGTGAAAAGACATTGGGCCTGATTCATAATCACGGATGAAAGGGGTCATTTGCATAAGTCCCCTTCACGTGTAACATCACCATGCGCACGCCAAAAGGTACGCGTCGGAAGGACTTACGTGCTGAACTTTATCCCGTATGGAAGAATTTCCGTCAAAGTGTCTAAACCTCGTCGTAGAGACATGCTAATTAAGTGCTGGGGGGTGAGTAGAACCAAATCCGTGCCATTAAGTTAAGGTGACACTTAAGTGTCCAGAACTCGGCATGGAGTAGAAGGGTGCCAGGAGCATGCATTCTCCTTCCCTGTGCCTAATTACTGATCTGCGTGCGTACATAAGATGCACGGAGATCTGAATCAGACCCATGGTATGATTATATACTGTAATGTCGTTGTTATTTGGGGGTGGGAGGGGAAGGGATTATTTGCTAACTGTTTCTTTCAAAAGCCTTTAAATAAACACAATAACAAGAAAATAAAAAGCCTTGATCTTGTACATTGCCATTCATCACATACACTCATATATGTCAGTCGTGCAGCTTTCTGCGTATTGCGGACAGACTTTGAGAGGCATATTCATGTAATGTCTTTTTAGTTGGTGTTGGACACAGCCACAATTATACCTGTAACATGACAATGCTTCTGGTTGCTAAGTCCTTGAGCAATGCTCAACCATGTAGGGTGTTGCACTGGTAAAAAAAAAAAAGTGCAGTGTTCCTCCCCTAACAATATCCACTAATAATAAATCAAATAGAGTTATCTGATGGGACTGTCAAGACTTTCAAAAAGTTATAACGCCTCTGTTTACTAATGATGAGTAATTTATTACACTGCTCAGGCTTCGGTTGGGGTCCTTTATTATTGATTGCTCCATTTGCTATTTTTTTGGGAAAGTGAATGCTTTAGGGCCAATTCTCCGCTTTAGGCTAATAATGTGTTGTATAGTAACTTTATCTGTGCTTATTTTGCTGTATAATTATGTTTCAGAACATTTTCAGCTTAGATATGTATATTTCTGTGATTTGCCATAGTAATAATTGAGCCTGTTCAGTCTAAGGTATATTTATAGTACTGGGCATTTCTCAGTCAATTGATTAAGAAGTGCCCACTACTATTTCTGTACTGTGCTTTATCCTACTCACAGGGTAGTAGGTACGCCCCAAAACTAGTATCAGCAGCTGCATCTCCACCACACATCTCCAAACAGGCAATGTGTTCTCCGCTTATACATTGAAGCTATAATTTAATGGGTTTGGGTAATAGGGTTAGTTTTTCTGGTAGTAAAAAAGTACCTTTAATTCATGACAATTCTTCCATTCAATTATACAATTAAAAAAAATGGATTAAAAAAAAAAAATTTTCTCAAACAAACCCGATGATATGTTATATATCCTCTGTATTTTACAAGTTTGTCTTACCTACAAATAATAGCGTCATTGTTGGGCTTGTGTCTGCAGTCTGTTTTCACTAGAATGGCGGTTGTGAAGGCTTTAGACAAGATAAAAGACAGCGATTTCTGGAGGTGAGTTCCATTAACCCTACTTCTTGGTACTGAGTGTATTTTTAAACTGATAGGTGTACAAGAGGAGCGAGAGGAGAGGAAGTGCATAAGAGCAGCCTGATGATAGTGATCTGCTGAATAATTTTTAATTTTCCCTCTTGTCCTCTTTTTGGAAGCTCAGTTCAAGTAACAAGTCTTTGCGTAATATGTGGGATTTTTTCTGTTAGCTGGGCATGTGGGTTGGATGCCTGTAAGTATAACAATTCTTGATATTTCATACAGGAGAATAAGCATTTCTTAAAAAAAGATGAAAGGATTATATTTTGTTGCTCTATGGTACACCATTCATGTGTATGATAATAGTGTACATGGAAAGTCTGAAAATCTGAATGTCTTAATAAAATTTACCAGCTCTATGTAAAATCACAAAATTTAAGGTTTTAATTATTGTAAAGGAAATGTATCACAGTTTATAATTTACACATATACAATGTACAGATGTTACAGTATATCATGTACATATTTTATTACATTTTAACCTTTATTTAACCTGTTCGCTAAGAGTCTAATGTTACTTTTGCATACGTGATATGGTTTTGGGTTTGTCTTTAGACAGACCATTATATTGGCTTGTCCTGTGTAGATACATCAAAACGTGAGCTGATCAGTGTGATATAACCTACAATGACAATATTTTCTTGTTTTACATGTATACATTTTGTAGTCAGTTTCCATGGCCGCCATCTTCTCCAAAGACTATTTGTGAAGTTATGGATATACAATGTAATCACACTTCAGTCTTTGTGGCAGGTAATATATGTTTCTCATAATGTGATGGGACGGGTAAATGGTCAAGCGGTGATGGGGGCGTAAGTGTGGCTCAGGAAGGTAACGATACCGGTGTCATACATTTTCAGTATTCTCTTAGGGCTGGATCCAGATTTAAGTAAGTGCTTGAACTTAGTTACTCCTGGGCTAAACCATGTTCATTGCAGGGGGAGAAAAGTTAATTGTATTCTTTGCATGCAGGGATATATCTATGAATTTCTTACTGCACACAGATACTGACCAGCTTTACTATCAGACTGTTATTTAGACTTGGGATAGGAAACATCACCTCTCAACTCTAATACTGTTTGCGACGGATAAAATATGACCCCCTGCAATCAACATGGTTTAGCCCAGGAGTAACTCATTTCAAACACTTAAGTCTGGATCCAGCTAGATCTGCTGTTGAAGGTAGAAGCAGCCTCTAATATTGGCTATATAGTTAATGCTGGGCTGAGGATAAGTGATTTCTTATTACACTATATAACCAGTTTCAAACACTTAAATTAAATATCTTAAGCCTCTTGATAATGTGATTTATTGTGTGTTCATGTCACACCTTGTTGGTCTGGGTGGGTTTGTGTAAATATATTTGTTAACATTCTGCAGGAAGATATAACAAATACTCAAGAAATTTACCTCAGACACCCTGGGTGATTGATGGGGAGAGGAAGATGGAGTCTTCAGTTGAGGAGCTAATAACTGAACAACTTATTCCCGTATTTAAAGCAGACAGTAAGTTTGCCACATTGTTAGTATATTAACTTGTGCTTCCGACATATGCTACAAGGCTTTCTGGTACTGGACTGTCTAAACACCAGTAAGTCTTTAAACCCCAAACCACCATAGACTGCCCTTTGTGGCACATTTCTTAGCATCGGGCTATTGGACAGGTTAAAAGTTTGGATGGAGAGGAACAATAACTGTTTGCTGCTTTGCACCAATTAGGGCTCTTTCTAGATGGAGACTTTCCATCATGTGACATGCTAATGTTGTCCGTGTCCCAATAAGCAGTGTCTATAATCAGATGCTTTGGTAGATTAAGATTGTTTTCATCTGTTTTTGGATATTGCTCAGGGGCCTTAAACTTCACTACGGGCCGGATCCAGACCTGCGCCCGACAGGTCACTTAGGCACGCAAGTTGCGTAAGTGGCCTGTTTTGACTGGAGGGCGTAGCAAAAATCGTACAAATGGGCTGTGCTTCCCCTCCGCCTATTAAAGTGGCCGAGGGGAAGCATGCAAAATGTACAGTGTGGGAGGGGGCTCCCAACTTGTGCGTAAAAGCAGTTGTACGGACCGCTGATCTACGCGAGCAATTTAAGGCAGGCTTATGGCAGTATAAGTTTGCTGGTCAGAGACTTTAAAAAGAAACACATTAGTATTATTAATAACATAAAAATGTATTAACACCAATATATTTAAAATAACAGTCAAAATAACACACTAATACAATAAAAGGCAAGTAAGTTTGTCTAAATCAATAAAATGAGGGGTTCATGTTTCAATTGCAAAGGATACTTAGTAAAGGCTCTTCATTGTATCGGTCTGCTATTTATACTGGTATTATTTATATATTGGTTGTTTGAATTTGTTTTTGACTGATATTTATTTTATAATAAAATGTAGTATTTTTTAGGGTATATACATACATACTAAAGTGGTTCATTTATTGAGATCTTGCTGTCTCAGATTCTTTTTAGTGTGTTATAACTTTTAACACTTGTGTTCAATGCTGCTGGTGGTATAGTATTATATATATTTATCTCTTTCTTTCATTACAGGGGCCCCCACAAGTTAGTTGCCCAGGGCCCCCCCCACAAAACTTAATCCAGCCTTGCTTAAAACTGAACTACTAAAATCTATCACCCACAGATATTATGGCTGCATCAATTATATGGATTTCTTTTTATAATCCAGGCACTCTATTGGATTATAGCTATACGTGTTATACGTGCGCTATGCATGGTTTACATATTGTCATTGCTATGTGTGTGAAATGTTCTTCGATCATCTGCTACTAGATTTTAGTTTATGATTGAAAAAAAAAAGTTATTTATGGTTTTGGAAATACCCAGTAGTTTGTTTTTTAGTGTTTTATGAATTTTATATCACTGTGTGATACAGCGCCAGTATCTAGTTTTTTTTAGTTCACTTTTAAAATCTGTGCAAACGTGTTATTAATACTGTGTAGAACCAGACATTGAAGCCCAAGACATGCTGATAAGGTAGCTTGGTGGGAGCAGAGGGTATGTGATACTAACATTATGGAATGCTTGCTTATAATGCGCATTTGTGTAATGTAGAAATTACCGTAGTTAGATAAGTAGTACCGATTAACTTTCTTTAAACATGATTATAACCTAATAAGGTAGGCAAAAGGTCAGCTCCCTTGCTTCTTTCAGGACTGACCTGACTGAGTGCAGAAATGCCCACTGACCTATTCCAGCTGCACAACAATCGAGATAGGGGCTCCTGGATACCTGTTAATCATTATGAAGCAATAACTACCATGTGCTATGTACTTTGCTTAATTCTTTATTAAATATTAATTGATTGAATTTTCTTGTGTTTTCTCTTTTAACTCTTACTGCCATATACAAGTTTTTGTTAGTTTGTTCTAAAATGTTGCAAGTCCCCACTGCGATGGCTGTCGTTGCGAAGTAAGTTGGTTTTTAGCTGACCCTGTTTCAAATGGGAGCAAATGAGAGATTTTTTTTATTTTTTATGAATAGGTGAGTATGCCATTCAACTTCGAAAGCGCCACCGCCGGGGACTTAGGGTTAGGTTGTGGGGGGGGTGATGACTTGGGGTTAGGCTGTCTGGGGTAGGACTTGGGGTTACGCTTGGGGAGAGGGAATTGGGGTTAGGCTGTGGGGGGGAGATTTAGGGTTAGGGATTAACTACCTCTCACATTATGGTTTAAGTTAAAATGCTATAAGTATTATTTTTAT
>WWET01003323.1:165111-179163 GCA_011038615.1 Limnodynastes dumerilii | reverse complement strand
GCGTTTTGATTGGCTAGCATGTCTATGTCATTGGTTTAAAGATTGGTCAGACAAAATGCAATGCAAACACATGGAAATGGGGGGAAAATTGGAAGTTCAGATACAGTTCTATATCTATCTAGATATGTTCATCACCAATGCAAAATGTACCTTCCATTGTATACTTTATACATTTCTCAGTTGTGTAGAAAACAGCATGATGGACCCGATATTTTTCTGTAAAGTGTCATGATATAAACCTCAATTAGGCACGGATTCACAGATACGATTTTGCTACTTTTTCCGTGCGTATTTTCAGGATCGGATTAACTGCGTATGCGTAGTAACTTTTTTTTACGTACGTTCCTTAGGATTTAGGCACGGAAGTCCATTAGGTACGGAGGGGCGTGGTTGTTGAAGTTACGTTAAAGTGGGTCGGGGGAGGCATTTAAATGGCCTTTTGAGGGCACGGTTAGTAATGTATGCACGTACATAAGGAACCTAGGCACGTAAATACGCCGTAGAGTTAAGGTTGCCCTATGGAGGCGTAAGTCACCTGAAATCCGTCCGTGAGAGGGTAGTGTCACGGGTGTTGCCTTGCAACGTAGGTGCATATATTTGCAAATCCGTGCGTACTTATTTCACATGTATCTGTGGATCCGGTCCTTAGTCATCTACTGTCCCTTCCTGATCAATATCATATATCCATATGCAAAAAGAGCAAAGAGTAGTGTCTATATACAAGCAATGCCCTAGATCAGTAATGGACAACACTTCAGAGACCATATAATGGGAACTTCTGACCATCCAAAGAGCTGCATATCACTTTGAAAGGGCAATGCAGGGTTAACTATTGGTCCGAGTATGATTAAACTCCGTGCGTGGGGGTGGGTCCTAGACCATGCCATTCAGCGCGGGTCTTCTGTTCCCCAACTGGTCAGTTTCAAATTTGAGGAGGGGTCTTTATAACTCCCCTTCTGATGACGTGCAGCCTTCTTCTTCTTTGGATTTTACCCTCCCTCCCTGTATTTTAGAAAAAATATGTTTGGCGGAAAGCAGTTACTATTATTGTTTTATTGATTGGCGCAGGTGATGGTTGAGCCTCGTTGGCACATGTTATATTGCTATCGGCCATTGAGATCACTGGCTTGAATTTAGGCTCGTCTGGGGCGGCAGCCTGATTGGCACTTAAATGAGGTGCTGTACCTGGGCGGAAGGAGTGCGTCTGGTTTGTTGTTGTTGGTTGTTTGATTATATTATATTTTATAACAATTATTTGTTAACATGCAACTGTTTATTATTTTATCTGCTTTCTTGGCCCCCATCAATTCAACATTATAATTTGATCCTATTTGGATTCCAAATTTAGATTAAAGAGT
Source organism: Limnodynastes dumerilii (assembly GCA_011038615.1). NCBI lineage: Eukaryota > Metazoa > Chordata > Amphibia > Anura > Limnodynastidae > Limnodynastes > Limnodynastes dumerilii. The sequence goes on along the minus strand of WWET01003323.1, from coordinate 177,805 downwards.
TTCATCATTAATTCAAATTAATTAATTAAGAAATTAAAATTCCCACTAAGAATTGTCTGTCATTTGTGTTGGTTTTTCATGGGGTTGAGTGGCATTGTTGGGGGGACACACATCACGCATGGGACGTTTAATAATTTTAATCAATAATTTTAATAAATACAAGAGCTAAAATTATACCTGCAGGCATTATACACAAGCAGTACAAACACAGAATGGAAGTTGCTCAATCAATTTATTAGGTAAATGTGAACAGGTGCATGAAAGGCAGGGGGTTAATCTACTAGCCACAGAAACAAAGGGAAAAATAGCCCCAGTACACTGCCATAAACCAGTAACAGACTATACTGTTCTATCTGTAAAATAAAACACATAAATGTCCGTTACACATATTTGCGTAAATATGCGATAAGCCACCAGCCACCTTCAAGGCCTTTCTGCATATTCTGGTCCTAACTCTAACAATGAAACACCTTTCACAACGCCACCAAATATCGGCAAAAACCTGTGTATTTGGTGGCAGTGTGAAACGTCCACTTCCGGTAGACCTGGGTAGAAAGACCTGGGACTTCGACCCGGCAAAAAAGAAGGGTTATTCCCGGGTCCTACCCAGGAAGGGTGGCAGTGTGAACAGTACAGGGTTGTTTTCAACCCGGGTTTTTTCACATTGCCACCTGATTGGATGCAGAAACAGGCAGCGTGTGATGATGTGAGGAACACCAAAACAGTAAGTGCTTTTGGCTGCACCATCGATGTCTGTGAAGGATTAGAAGGATTTAATGCTGATGCTCTGTTGTTACTGTTTATTCTTTTATAGGTGATACTCCTGATGATCTTTTGGAGGAGCCATGTACGTCCTCATGGATTACAAAAACTGGTAAGTTTCTTTAGTTTGATACACACTGCATGTTTTGAAAGTTTTTTTTAATAGTCTTTGCTGTCATCATAATAGTTTAGGATAGCATTTTCAGTTCCAATAAAGGCATAGCAAAAAAACCATGGTAAAGACAACAATAACAGGAAAATAAAGAATCATAAAAAGGAATGTAAACATGGATAATAATAATAAACATGCCAAACAATAAAAATACAACCATAACTCAATACTATCAACAACCATAACTATATAACTTGTATAACTGTCTAAACTCCTATAATATAACTGAAAAAAAACTACCTATAACACTAGAACTACATATTTAAAGTTTAATAAAATGACACAAACTATGAACAATAACCTAACCTATGAACATTGTACTAACGATAATATAACTGTAAAATAAAACTACCAATAACACTAGAACTACATATTTAAAATGTAATAAAATAACCCAAACTATTAACAATAGCCTAACCTATCTACATACATACACATATCTCAAGATGGCGCAATGGGTGGAGGGCGAGATTATAGAGCTCCGGAATATGCATGGCGAGGAAACAATTAAGGAGCATATATATATATATATATATATATATATATGTTATCTTGCTATTTTACTTTCACCAGCGCTACGAAAATTCGCACGACGGGCGAATGCGAACGTACGCTCGTCGTATCAAACTGCACGCCCCTAGCACTCCCATAGTAAAGTCCCTGCTTACGGCGGCTGTACCCTACACTGGGTACGACCGTCGGCCGTACGAAAATTCGCAGAAAATACGCTGAGAAAATACGCTTAGCACGCCCATACTGTACAATTTAAATGGCTATCCCCGCCTCCCTGTAGTAAAACGGGCGCCCAGCCGACCTTCGTAAAAAAAATACGCCCAGCGAGCGCAAAATACGCTAACGATACGCCCGCTATTCGCTCATGACGCTCGGGCGACCGGAACCTGTCATACTGGGCATGCGCATTGCGAATTTTTTGCCGAAAATTCGCATACGATGAGCGTACGCTCGCTTGCGAGCGTTGCTCTGGATCAGGCCCATAGACTGTGTACGAACTGTGTCTTCTGGGGGTGTTCTTTATCCCTTTTAGGGATCGTCAGGATCCTTGAGGGGTCTTTTTGTTTTTATATCTGTAGTTTTTTCCGCTCCATTTATGGTCTTTGGAGGTTGTATGCATTTGTAATAAATTTGTACTGTATTTTAACATATGTTTTTTTCTGATCTCTACCTATGTATTACATGGTGGAAGAAAAAGAATGATGAACAATGTGTATAGAACCCTTTCTTCTTAAAGATACAGCACCTTCATTTGGAAATCTATTACACCTGTTTAGTAGATTTTACACCTGCTTTTTTAGTATATATTTATTATTGATTGGCTATCCACAGCGCCGAACCGGAACACTATATCCCATTTTTATCAATTTCTCTTTTAGGGGATGTAGGATCCTCTTTTTAGTGTTCCGGTCTGGCTGCAGTGGCATCAGCGCGACTGACCCTGACATTTATCATATACATAACCCACCTGCTATACCGCATACTGACCAAGACCCTCAATACCATCATGGAAAGCATCCGCAGCAGTCAACTGTACCTACAACAACGGCCACTTTAATTACATCCCAGGAACGGCCGTATCACCACCCGCACTTAGAGCTGGAACAATACCCTCGCTATCAAAATCTTTAAATGCTTAAGATTTGTAGTTAATATATTTTATAGTTATTGCAGTTTTTGTAACTGTATATTTTTGCTATTTCTTTATATGTTGATATATGTTGCATGCCTTGTTACACAAAGCACTTAACTGTAAACCATATGTTCTAAATATGCTGAAGTTAACAAAAAAAAGGGACGCAATAAACGACCACTCTAAAAAAAAAAAATTGTCTTTATTTAAAAAAAAAAAAACTATGAAGGTTGGTAGACCATATAGTTTCCACGCGAGAGCTATGACGCTTAACCTCTGAAGCTTGTGGATCAGTCAGCTCTGACAGCTCAGAGTCCTGAAAGGTCCATTCAGGTAGAAACTGCTCTTGCTGCATCTCACAAACGTTATGCAAAATGCAACAGGCGGCAACTACATGCGGTACAAGGTTGGTTTCAATGTCCAGCCGCTTCAGCAACTGACGTCATCTACCCTTTAATTGTCCAAAGGCGTTCTCCACAACCATTCTAGCCGAGCTGAGGGTATATGTATAGTTCACTTTCTCAGCTGAAAGATGAGATCAGGGGGATATAATAGCAGGGCATATACTCAGGTATAGGGGGGGCAGGGGGATATAATAGCAGGGGATATGCTCAGGTATAGGGGGGGACAGGGGGATATAATAGCAGGGGATATACTCAGGTATAAGGGGGACAGGGGCATATAATAGCATAGGATATAGTCAGGGGATATAATAATAAATAATAAATGAGTTAATAAAATTACCTCTCTGAGAGACAAGTAACCTCCTCTAACCTCCTCGGCCAGGTTGTAGAGTTCGGAGTTTGCCAAGACGCGGGCGTCATGAGAACGTCCAGGTCAAACATCTGTGAAAAACATCTGTGAAGCTGAACATAGCATACCTTTAGCATTCCATTGCACTACATATAATTAAAGTTATCATTGTAAAGTATGCTTACCAATAGTTGTGGTCCACTATAGCCTGGATGACAATGGAATGCCAGCCTTTCCAGTTGTGGTAATCCGCCGGATTCTGTGCAGGGGCAATGATGGGGATATGTGTCCCATCGATCGCTCCAGCACATTGCGGATATCCACGTCTCAGGAAGCCAGCAATGGTCTCATCCAGACACTCTCCCTCAGGCAAGCAGATCACACGCTGATACAGTGCTTCCAGCAAAGCCTCAGTCACCTCACGCACGAGGTTACAGATGCTCGAAATCCCAACTCCAAACTTGCGATATTCCCCGGATTTGGCATACCACCACAAGACAATGGCTAGCCTCCTCTAGGGTGGAATGGGGATCCACAAAACTGTGGTCTTTCTGGTCAGCACTGGGGAGATGGCATCCAGCACATATTGAAAGGTCCTACGGGACATCCGGAAGTGCGCAATCCACTAGTCCTCCTCATAAGCTTCAACTGTTGCCCAGAAAGCTTCAGCATGAGACCGCTAACTGGACCACAATCTCCTGCTACTGTGCGTTGTGAAGCGCAGAATGGACATCTGCATGGATTTGGTGTACCCTCTCCTTCTGCGCACATAATGGCGTCGAGTATCCTGCAACTCCAACATGAATTGCGCCCATTTTCTCAACATGTCAGAATAAACCATCTGACACACTGTCATCAGCTGCAAAAGGGTGTCATTTTCTGCCTCAAACAGCAAAATGATCAACACAACCATGGTCTCAGAGCTATCAATAATTAGATCGTCAGCCATCGTGGAAATAATGCAGCTAAAATGGCCAGAATGTACTGACTTCATCAATGTGTGCAACAGTTAAGTCCCCTTTAAATGACATCATTTTAGGCAGCTAATAAAAGCTCCTTTCTATAATGATTGACAGTTGCTTGACACGCCTGAGCCGGGAAATTTATTGGCGGTGTGAAAGGGACAGACCCGGGAATTTCACTGGTTTTTGGGCGCTTAAAAGTGTCCTTTTTTTTGACCCTGCATTTCTTCCCGGAAAAACCCGGGTTGAAAATTCCACACAGTTGGCGGTGTGAAAGGGGTATGAGAGTCTCAATGTTGGGTCACATATATATGTTTTTAAATTGAGAGCCAAAATTATACACAAGCATATACACAAGCTTATATTTCCTGTGGCCCTTCTGTGAGGGCCACTCAAGAGAGCTTCAGAGGTCACTGCTGACCAATCTCTAGCCTCCATTAATATCCTACACCAGATTATAAATGAGCAATATTTATTGTCATGTAATAAATAGACTCATTCTCTATACATAACGTCTTTCTACTGTGTATATTTTTTATGATTTTGCAAGGAAACTGTCGGAAACTGATCATCTGTGCTGAAATCACTTGTCATTTTGTTTTATTCAAGAAGCATTGCCTCAAATATCTTGTCATATTCCACTCAGCATCATGGAAACATTGTTTGTTTGATGAAGAGAGTAGATAATGTCTGTTAATGGCTTCAAGATCAAACAGATGGAAACAGGAGAAAAATGACAATTCTGTAACCAGAGGGAATGTGCATTATATAAGACATCCAATAAAAGGTCCAGAGATGTTCAGGAATAGAGGGAGAAGTGTTAATATTAAAAGAATAATAAATTATTAAGCATCATCCTGTAACACATGGTTTTGCTGAATTTAATTACAATTAAACATTTATAAACATGTTAAATACTTTTTTATTTCTGCTTCCTATTCCTTTCTAGCACTTGTTATAATCACCAGTTTCATTATAATGATTAAATAAACGTTCCGGCAGTTGGCTTAGCATTCCCCAGTATCAAATTCAAGTTGCACATATGTTTGTTGTTACCAGAGACAAGTAAATATATGTGCATATGGTGACTTTGGCATTTGGTTATTTATAAGGTTTCTTGAAAAAATTCTTAATTATTCAAATTTTGTGCAAGATTAATGAAATACGGGATATTGTAGTTTTTCTTTATGTCAGACTGAATTAAGGCTGCATTGATTAGCAGCTACAATAATGCATTGCACAATACTGCTCAAGTATATCCACAGAATCTATTCAGGGTTGGCTCTAGTCTTACAATTCCGAAGCGATTGGATCACCAAGCAAAAGTCTACTGTCTTCTGACATAAGGGCAGACATGTGGATTGGTTTACATTAAGAGGGAACTCTTCCCTGGTAGGCCACAGGCAGAATAAGTGGATTCATTTGGCCTATAAAAAAAAATATAAACTGTTACTGTCTAGGTGACCTCCAGGGATTTCATTTGGTCTGTCTGGACTGACTACCAGTTTTGACCTTCTCAGGACAATTCATAAAGTGCAGAGCACACCATATGGCACAGCACTTGGTAAATTAAGACTTCTCCCGGGCTGCACCCACTTTCTGGAATAACCTTTCTAGCACGCTTAGACTATCCTCTACTATCTGAACTTCTAAGAGCTCACCTTAAAACTCACCTCTTCAGACATGATTATCAAATTCCTCAACCTACTTTTTAACAATTGTCTACACTGCTGTTTAGAAAGACTTTGCTATCCAGTTGTCCTTTCTGTTACATGATGAACACAAACTTGGACACACTTTCTTTCCATAATAAAATTCCCTTCAGTTACACTACGAACACTGCAGTGTGACTTACTGTATCATACAGAGCACTGAGCACTTTTACCATACAACCTGGCTGGTCCATTGTGTGATATATACAGCACTTGCCTTTATGTATCAATCCTCAATGTCCTATAGAGTGTAAGCTTGTGAGGAGGGCCCTCTTACTCATGGCCGCCATCAGAAATTTTGGGGCTGGGACACATTCGCAGTGCCTCGAGCCCTACGTGACGCCACCAGTGATGTTACATAGGGGCGGGGCACCGCAAACCTGCATTAACATTGGGCTGAGACGCAGGGAAGTGTTTCCTTGCGCATTAACCTGCTAATGTGCAGTTCTGAGTAGCAATTATCAGCGGTAGGATATCACCGATACTTACTGCTGCAGAGCTAATGGTAAGTATCAGCGGGCCCCATCAACATCAGACCCGGGACACTGCTCTTACCTACCTAGTCTGTCTGTTATCACCCAGTCTTGTCATGTTTGTTAACATTGTAAAGCTATCACGGACTAAATTGTTTGGGTATCGCTCTGGGTTCCTGGGCATCTGACAGGGTTTCAGCATGGTGTTGGAAGCTAGAGGGTTTGATATATGATCTGCTCATGTGTTAGTGGGCAAAGGGTTAAGATACACAACAAGTCTTGACTGTGTGAGTTTCAATACTCACTTTATCACAGCGAATATCAGCATAAATGGCATAACGTGGTGTAAATCTGTACGCAACTATACCAATACCATACGCAAAGTAATGAAAGTCCAGTCCCAAGTTGTGCTCCAAAGCACAAAAGATGTATTACCAAAACTGAGCGTTATTCCAAAACGCGCTGCTTCCAGATACACGCAAAGAATACCAGCACTGGCTTCGAGCTTCACATAGAACCCTCTAACTGTCCAACGAGTTAGGAATAACTTTTATAGACAATCTTTAACAAAAGGTTGATGATGTCACTGCAATCCGATCTTCTGGCATCTGGTTGGTGGATTCCTCTGGTCATTTTAGGGATCCTTTGATGATTGGTCCTTGAAGGGTCTTTGGTTCTTTTGGTAGCATCATTAACATATTACACAGGGTCTACCTAATTAAATACAATGGGCTATGCCATGTGGTTTTACACAAAGGAATATAATATCATTAATCTATCTATCTCTATAACTTGCATGCAGTAGATGCGATCTTATAATAAATCATATCATTACTAACACAACATGAAATGCTACACTATAAATCCAAATATGACAATAATATAATCTTCCTAAGTTGAGTATTACTATAACAGTTGAATAATGACTCCTTTAAATAAAACACATCTTTAGTGACATGGAACACATTTTTATATAAACGTGCATATTACTTAATTATGGATTTGGCACTGGAAATATGGAAAAATCATCAGAGCTGGATTAGACATGATAAGCTAGACTGGACTGCACTTGACTTGAATTGACCTGGACTAGACCAGGACTGGACTGGACTTGACCTAGACTGGACCAGGACTAACAATCTGCTGACTGGGATAACAAGCTGATCTCTGCTGGCTGGATTAGCAGGCTGATTGCTGCAACCTGAGATAGCTAGCTGTAGACTGCAGGCTGAGATTTTTGAAAGGAGAAACCAGGAACCAGGCACCTTGAATGACCAAGTTCTTCTGGCACAGGCCTTCTTGTGCAGCAGGTTTAAATAGAGTTCACATGACCAGGATTGGATAGCCGAGTCATGTGATTCCTAGAGCTGAACTCTGATTGATATATATAATATTCCATATGAATGTACGGAACTAATTTCTGTATGTCTGTAGGTACGATGAAGGGGCTGACCCTACATATATGCATATATATACATATAGGCATTTAAATAAGGGGGCGGGGAAGGATACATACGCATTGATCCGTGTCTGTATGTCCAGATTTACTACCGTTAGAGGGGAGTGTGGGAAGGGGCATGCATTCTTCTCTAAGTGCTGAAAAAGGGCTCTCTGCCCGAAACGCGTAGTGACTCCAGGCTGTACTGCTGACCCCATCACCCATATTCTGCTGCCAGAACTGACACTGTGGACAACGTTGGTGCTTCCCGGGACGTCTAACAACACCTCCAGTTTCATATTGGCTGCAGCGCTATTAGGATGATTTAAGAGAAGTGGACATTTGTTACTTTTTGCTACCTATTTTGTTTATTAATTGTTACTTGTTTTTTTTCCAAAATGTATCATTAAATGGTGTTTTTTTATTATTCTTTATCTTTTTTTTAAGTAATAAGGATCATGACATGAACTATTAACTATTACCTAAGCAGTCTCTCTTGCTATTAGCCACTCTAAGGTGATATACAGATTAAATTGGATGGATTCATTTAAACCACCGTGTATATGGTTTCTTGATCATTTAGGGCCGTATTCAGAGATCCATTTTTGAGGCTAGTTCCGTTTAGGATCAGATCAACTGTGCATGCATAGTAACTTTAGTTACGCTATTTACGTTGACTATACGCATGTAAGTACCTAACGGACGTACATGTGAATCGCACTTGGAGACATATGCACGGAAATCCGACGTACGGGAAAAAATTTATATAAAAGTGGGTGGGGAGAGGCATTTAGATGAATCCATGGAGGTGTGGTTTTCAAGAATCGCACAGACGGAGCCCATATACACACGTAAGTAAACACAGAAAGAACAGAGTGGTCTAGGGACCCGTAAGTCCACGACTGCACGTCTGGAAGAGGGGAGTATTGGGTTTTTTGGTGGGTGTTTAATTGCGTACATAAACAAAAACGGATCTCTGAATATGGCCCTTAATCTCCATCCATTTTTGTTGGTTAATCTTGGACAAATGTTGCTATTAAGATACCATATTTCTCATAAGGAATTTATCTTGATCATTTTGTACATTTTATGAATATAACTTCTTCGCAATTTATGTTTGGAATATCGTTGTATATTTTTAGAAGATTTCTGAAAAAGGGGGCGTTTTCCAATCACTAGGCATAGGCGTATCTATAATGGGTGCAGCAGTCGGGCCCCTCAGAAAAGGGGGGCCCCGTGGCACACACTCCACCAAAATCTAGGTCTTAGTGGATGGAGGAAGGGCCCAAGTACTCCCCCTCACATCCTGCACATGCTCAGAGTGACTGCACAGATCAGGGGCCAAAAATTACTGGTTTGGGGCTGATACAGTTATAGTTTAAGATTACTTCTATTCTAAGAATATCGGGCTAGATCTAGAACAACGTTCTCAAGCGTATTTACGCCTGACGGAGACGTAAAAACGCCATTTTATTAAAAGACCGCATATACGCAATCTACATATCGAAACGATACGCAGATTACATACAATAGCTACTACGCATGCGCAGTAGCTATTGTTCATTGAATTACGTCCGTCTATGGAAGACGGACGTAGTTCTGGATCTACCCCAATGTCTGTGTCTTCAATGTTGTCCTGGATGGGTTCAGGTGATGAAAAATGTATATATATATATATTTTTTTTTTTTTAAATAGACTTGATTGTGGCACAAGTACTATGTAACCTTCCCCTCCTTTTTCAGTTATAAAGATCTCTTTTCATTTTTCCCTGAATATCTACTAGATTTCTTTTATGCTCTGTGAAGCGAGGCTAAAATCCAGCATTCTATTAATATCTGTTGTATTATGTATTCTTCTTGCACAGCAAGGAAACAATCAAATTCCAATCAACTCTTATCTGCGACTTGTCTGAAATCTCCCGATAGTCCATTCTGTGAGAGCCCAAAGGGCAGAGCATGTACCTGTTAATAACTGCACATCATAAACAAACAGACTTATTGTAGGAGCTGTGCTGTTTGAGGCAATAGATTTTTTTTTCATCTTAAACAGACTGAGCATAAAGTGTATGACTTCAGAAGACACCAAGGTCCATAATTACTATTAAAAATATGCCGTTTGAGAAAGTGTTACTGTCTCATTGTAAAAGATGTCAATGTAACTAGAATGGTCAAGTATTTACATAGTGTCTATAAATGTAATGTATGTTACCCAACAATCAGTTTATTGTATGTATGTATTTGTGCATGTTTATTGATATTTAACAAAAAAAATTACTTAATATAATAATATATTCAAATAAAAAGAAAAATATAATATAAAAGTAAACAAACACATTGGACCTGATTCACACTTAAGAACGCGATAGGTTCCTAAATATACGCAACTAATAGCAATGAAACTCCCACGGCACACCCCCGGTTTTCAGGTTTTTATGTGACTTACCAGTGCCATAGGGCTCCCTTAACTGTAGGTTCGCATTTGAATGCGTAGGGATAGTACTTAGGAACTTAACTGCATAACCACACCTTCTTTTGCTCTTTATGCCTCCCTCCACCCAAATCTTCGTATCCGCTTAAGTACTTATTCATGGAACGCCCATTCTTGCGTATGTTACTAAGAACCTATAGATTTTAAGTTCGTAGCGTAAAAGCACGGAATTAGTGAACTTAAGTCCTACGCAAATAGCATATAAAAGTTACTACACAAGCGCAGTGCATCCATTCTTAAATATACGCACGTAAAATAGGAAGCATTCTTAAGTGTGAATCAGGTCTATTAAGTATAAAGCCCCTGGTTCTGTCTGTTGCAGCGTCAACAACAAATTCATCAACATATGACACCAACACTGTAGTGGCTGTAGCATAGCCAAAATTGTTAAAATAAGAATGGTTAAAAAACACAAAACATATTTCCTTACCTTGGGTGTTATCCAGACTTAGCCACAGATTTCCGTGCAGATAGCGGAACTAAAGTTTCGACGCATGCGCAGTTGATATGATCCTAAAAATACGCACGGAACTCCCCTTGAAAACGGATATCTGAATGCGGCCCATTGTCCGACTTTATTATGTCAGGATCTGTTCCCTTGACCCCACTCCTGGGGGACAATAGTTATAAAATATACATGGAAGTATATTTATCGCCAAGGAAAATACAAATATTAATATAATATATAATTAATATAAAAAGTAATATTACTTGAGGCACATCAAGTACCTGCCAATTGTGAATATAGGGCAAAATAACGTATATATCTAAATATATTTGTGGACATATAGAGGAGTTTGCGAAACATCAATATCCCCTTCCTCAGTTTCTTACAGTAACTATTGATATCAGTCTTCCTCCCCCCCACACATGCATTCTATATTTATCTATGGGGGGGATAAGATGGATTCTAACTTCCCCGGAGGCCGCAGTGGCACGCCTCCCATTACCTAAAAACTACGGCCCGTATTCAGAGTACCGGATGTATAACATATACGTCTGGTGTTTAGCAATTTTTACTACTGCGCATGCGTAGTCGGTTTTTTACGTAATCTACGTATCTTTTTCTTACGTAGATCTGAAAGACCGCATTTAAGCAATCTACGCAAGAAAAAGTCTTTCAGACCGCATTTACGCAATCTACGCAAGAAAAAGATACGTAGAATGACTACGCATGCGCAGTAGTAAAAATCGCTAAACACCGGACGTATATGTTATACGTCCAGTACTCTGAATATAAGCCTATGTGCGGAAAGCATCCGAGTTTTGCTCCACTACCATGTGTTTTATCGACTTGTGGATGCTTTTCACAATTCACCTGCTTACAAGGGGCATCGAATACATCATTTCCATGCAAATCAATCTGAGCGGAAACACACTTCTCACCGATGAAAGGAGTGGCAGGAATGTAAATATTCTTGGGAGTCATTCGGACAATACTTCACTACAAGAAAGAAATAGATGGGGCTTTAGCTTGCAGTGTTGTAAATACCGCAGGGACCCTTAAACACAATAGTGCTCCACTTCTGGAAGATGTTAAGAGACACCTGGGAAAGAAAATGAGCCAAGAAGAAAAAGACAGCTGCATTCACAGGTCATGAGCCACCCCTTGTGATGGAGAGCAACAGCTTTGATGTTGCCTAATGACATAATTCAAAGGAGACAGACCCACCAATCATGGTGAGTACATGACAATGCTCAGACTTATATTGTGGGCCCCTGCATTCCTCCACAGCTTCTTCTAATAGGCTAGTCACAGTACAACATGCCAGTCCCTTCCCTATCCCATGATTGCCACGGGATGAGAAAAGCAGCAGAGAATGATATAACATTATATTTAGTATATATTATTGTTCTTTGCTTTTAACACAAAATTTGTGTTGGATGTTGACATGAATTATGATGTAAGGACTTACCAAAGCCACCCCTCCATCTGCAACACTATGCCTGGCAGGCATTACTACTAGGCAGGTGGAGATGAGTGTGGGTTTCTCTTGCAATATTTCGATAGGGCCGTTTACCTCCAGCCAGTTCTGAACTGGCCGGGCAAACGATAGAAATCTATCCCTGGAGCACCGAACATGGTGCTCCGAAAGGTAAGTAAATATGCTATTTCCAACCCACTTCCTAAAACTAAGTATCCCACTGCAGCCTATCCCTAAGTCCAAACGATAGAAATCTATCCCTGGAGCACCGAACATGGTGCTCCGAAAGGTAAGTAAATATGCTATTTCCAACCCACTTCCTAAAACTAAGTATCCCACTGCAGCCCATCCCTAAGGCCCCCCC
>WWET01003323.1:123212-139875 GCA_011038615.1 Limnodynastes dumerilii | reverse complement strand
TTAAGCAGACTATCGCAGCTGCCGGCATTAGACAGCGGCTGTGATACTCTGTGCTTAAGAGGAGGATGTCAATCACTGACATCCATCCTCTTTCACAGCAGTTTGTGGTGGCCCTTTGTGTGTGGGGGCCCCAGGACGACCGCCCCTATTGCCCCATGGTTAATCCGGCCTACTATAGTATAGTAATCTTAGCGTAACATCTGGAGGGCGCATGCGCCCTCCGTTCAGTCAGGTGATTTACGCACCTTGCGTGCGTAAATCACCTGACGCTATTAAATCTGGATCCGGTGTTTTGATTGGGACGGGCGGATCAGCTGGCCGTACGACCGCTGATCCGCTACAGTGTGGGAGCCCCTCCCACACTGTACACTTTACATGCTTCCCCCCGCTTGAGCGGGCGGATGGGAAGCACAGCCCATTGGCACGCATGCGCCCTCCGTTCAGTCAGGTGATTTACGCACCTTGCGTGCGTAAATCACCTGACGCTATTAAATCTGGATCCGGTCCATTGTTTTGATTATCGCTTGGTCTCTGGCGTGTAGTAATGGATCCAGGTTTAGACACAAAAATTCCTGCGGATTTTGCTTAAAGAGGTCCAAACACTGCTTTAAAGTTGTCAGTCGAATCCGCTTGTTGTCTACTGTGAGCAATCGTGGCACCCACCGGGCCGATAGTTTTGGCTGTCAAGTCAAAACTAACCTATGAATCAATCTGAAATTTGAAATGGCATTGTTTAAAAGATGGTAGTACACGATAGTAATAACAACTTTCCTCAGCAACGCCACCTGTCTTCAAACACAGGTACTTATTGATCCACCCTCGTAGTGCCAATTTCACAATGCACAAAAAACCCAGGTTATGCCATGACAAAACAGGTCGAGGTGCAGTGTAAAAGAGTCTGACTGCCGCTACCTGGGTCTAATGACTAGATTAGAACCGGAACTTTTACAGGGTTTTTCCCAGGTCTGACCTGGATAGCCTTCAGTGTGAAAGGTGAGACCCGGGTTTTTTTAACCCGAGTCTCACCAAAGGAAAGTGATTGGGGGGATTAGGGACATGAGACATCAAATTGATGACTCACAGGGCAGAGCCGGATTCAAAAACCTGTGATATTGCTAATTGTGAAATGAAAAAAAAAGTAAGCCCCCGCTGCGATGTTTCACATTGCGAAATAGGGACAGCCGAATGTGTAACACCGCAGAATTTTTTTTTGTATGAATGGGTGAGTATGTGATTCGCAGGAGATACTGAGCTGGATTCATACCTAAGACCGCAAGTTTAAGCCCCTTGCATGTAACATCTGCTCATGTGTGCGCCAGATGTTACACAACGGACCTCCATGAGGGCGGAACTCCTCAGCTGTCCAAAGCTGTGTTCCGGGCAGAATTCAGCCTGCGCACAGGGGGCTGGCCCACTTACCATGCATGAGAGATACATAAGATGGGCTGCACACACAGAGATGTGTGCAGAAAACTTAAGTTAGGGTCTTGACCGCAGAAATCAATTGGCAACGCTTGGGTACAGGGGGAGTGTACTGGAGTCCTGCGTGTGGAATTTTGGATGCCAAAATCCATTCATTATCCTCCGCAATGGAAGCTAACGTACAGATTTACACCTTAAACCTGGATCGGGTCCATTCAGTTTCAGTTAATAAAAATGCCAGTTATCCAGACGTGCGTAGGATTGATCATGGTCTTTAATCTTGACTTAAGAGGCCTTTTTAGCTTTGGTATTTATTAATACTGCTTGTTGACGGGGCTTTTCTCTTAAAATGAAGGACTTCCTCCGGCATGATATCTGCATCTTGGTCCTCTGATTCTTTACCCATGCACAGCAGGACAGTAGATGCAGCAATTGCATTGAAAATCACTAGGATTTCAGCAGGGGCGGCCATTTGCAAACAGAGAAGAACTCAGTACTTTTCTGTTTGTTAAATTGCAGTCACACGTTACTTTCTATGGGGACGCTGCATGAAATCAGTGATTGCTCTCGCCCTGAACTATCATATATGCCCCACGAGAGGGTGAGATACAAAATCTAAAGTAAATGACTGTTCTCTTCATCTTTTAGATTTCTAATACAACTAAAGCCCTGAGGAACCACTAACAGGGCATGTTTTCCAGCGGCCAGATTTATTACGAATCTGATTGGTTGCTATGGGCAACATCTCCACTTTTCCAAACCCGCAGCTTAGTAAATCTGGCCCCAGGTCTCCCCATAGGGCCAGATTTACTAAGCTGAGGGAGAGGAAATGTCCCATAGCAACCATTCAGATTCTAGCTCTCACTTTCTAGTTACATACTAGAAAATGTCAGCTAGAATGTGATTGGTTGTTATGGGCAACATTTCCACTTTTCTATTCATGCAGCTCAGTAAATATGGCCCATAATCACAAGTGCTATGATGAGTACCACCTGTGGATCTGCTCACATATGTCCTCAGTAATGAACACACCTGTGCTCCAGCGAGGAGATCAAGGACTAGATTTACTTAAGTGTGGAAAAGGAAAAATGTAGATTTTTCTCATAACAACAAATGAGATTCTAGCTCTCACTTTCCTATTACTTACTAGAGCAGTGTTGGCCAACCTGTGGCACTCCAGGTGTTGTGAAACTACGAGTCCCAGCATTCCTTAACTGGAAAAACAGAGCGGATACCTGACAAAGCATGCTGGGAATTGTAGTTTCACAACACATGCAGACCCTCCAACATGACCCATTCCATTAGGTATAATTTAATCCACTCCTGAGCTTCCAACTGTCACTCACCTGGTTAAATGATGTAACTGACATTTTAAAATCTATTTGGGTCATGTTGGAGGGTATGCACCTGGAGTGCCACAGGTTAGACAACACTGTACTAGAGAATGACAGCTAGAGTCTGACTGGTTGCTATAGACAACATATCTGCTTTTCGCTTTCTGCAGTTAAGTAGATCTAGGCCCCTGGAAAAAATGCATTTTAATGTTGCCTAAGGGCCATGGTTGAGAAGCCATGCTCTAATATGTAAATAGAGTCTAATGCTAAATCATAGGTACTTGATATTAAATTTAGCATTTCAAGTTGCCATCAAAGTCATAATACATGTTTTATCAATGGACACATTAAAAGAACTAGATACTGTTCAGACCACCCAGGGTGTAAAAAATCAATATCCCTAAAGGCAGGAAAATGAGTTAAAAGGATTGTCGTTATTAGAAGGTAGCTGCTATTTATCACATATCTGCTCTGATCTTGGCATCAACACAACGTGTTGTGCAATACAGTAAATTCTTACTTAACTGATTACATTTAATTACCCGTGTCAGAATATGCACCCAGCTCAGTTTATCTACTGGGACAGCATAATTTCCCTTATTTCATGCCTCAGTCCTTGCATCCGTAATGTGTTTAAAACTGTTAACTTAAAAGAGCTCAGAATGATAGCCTTGGCACAAGAGAATACAAAAGCCTGTAATAACCATAATAATAGACTTGCTTGAAGGATACTGGTTGCCTTGACAACAATGTATGTGCAATACAAGATAATGTAACTGCTGGAGTGGAGAGTTCTGAGCTGCATATTAATAGTCCCAGCTTGTTGTGCGGATTTGCTGATGTGTGGCTGCGCTTTTCTCTGCTGGGCGAGACAATTCATTAGACAAAATCTGGCTGTCCTAATGTATCAGAAAAGAGCATTTTTTAATGGAGGAAAAAAAAAAAGATATTTATAATGTAAGCACCCTTTCAGCACTAATTTGTGCACCAATGGAGCAGAACACAGTAAACTGTGTTTTCTTATGCTGTGTATGCAATAGGATCCTTTTTTGTTCTTTACTACAGCACAGATTAAGACTTTTGCTCTGAGATATATGATTTAAGACGAAATCCTGACCTCCGTGTGTTTACCACGTGAACAGAGGTCTGTTAGTCCGCACAGAGGAGCGGAGTGAACTCGGGGTGTGTTCTCCGCAATTAAAATGATATTTCAGAAATACAGACAGCCAAAAGCTCATTTTCAGCTGTCTGCATTTCGAAAATATGCCTAATTAAAAGATTTTGCCAATGAATGGTAAGTATGCAGAATGTATTTTTCAGAAACTATCATATTCATTATTTCCGAAAGAGGCTGCAGGGAAGAGAGGGTTAGGGTTAGTGTAATGGAAGGGGAGGGTTAGGTTAAGGCTTCAGGGAACAGGGGGTTAGGGTAAGGCTGCAGGGAAGAGAGGGTTAGGGTAATGGAAGGGGAAGGTTAGGCTGAGGATTAGGATAAGGGTCGGGGTTGGATAAATACTCACCTCTCGCCGCTGCAGATTCCTACTGGAGCTGTTCAGTTGCTTCTCCTAAGCGGGGCAGGACAATCTATTTCAGAGCCAGTTCGAAAAAGACTGGTAGAATACGACTCACACCCAGTGATCTCCCTGTCACATTTCTCTCTCTCGAATGGACTTTAGGTGACTTATGTTGCCATAAGGCAGCCCTAAGTCTCCTGTCTAGATTAGTAGTCCATAGGACCACTGATCCGCATATAACCCCGGAGTTTAGAGGAGCAGAGGGGATGCAACACACTGTTGGACCATTCTCCAGATGTACAGAACTGACCGAGCATTGCCAGTAAAACAACCGAATTCTGCATCTAGGGTGCAGACTCTGGATGTTGGGCAGGGGTCAGGATCCGGGACCGGATCCAGACATGATAATGCAATATCGCAAGGTGCGTAAGTGGCCTGACTTCACTGTACAAGCCCATTTCATAGGTACTGTAGACTAATTTAAACATATTGGGGTAGATCCAGAACTACGTTTGCCGTACGTTTATTAGCGTAGCGTATTTTCGTGCACGTAAATTCGTTACACTCCCCTCGGCACACCCCTTGCACGGACGTATTTTGTCAAGATACGCTTTCCAAACCCTACCGTAACTTTTTCCAACGTAACCGCTGTCATACGCACACGTACGTATGGGCTGAAAGAATTTACGCAGCTAAGCACGCCCATACTGTACACTTTAAATACAACCCCCCGTCTACTTCACGTATTTCACACGTAATTTGGAGTAACGTAAAATTGGCACGCCAACACGTAAGTATTTACGTGACACATACGTGAATGGCCCATACGTTCACAATCAGCGTGTACAAAACAGCGATTTTACGTCTCTGCCACGTGTAAATTCGCTCCAAGGCGTAGTTCTGGATCAGGCCCATTAAATATAAGGATATACTAAATCTTAAACTACATTGAGGGTCAAATAGGATCTAGGGTCAGTATAGCTTTAAAAAACAAGTGGGCAGGTTGAAAGGGCCATGTGACTCTTATCTGTCGTTCTTTTCTAATATACTAAAAATCCATACAAATGAATGTATGGTGAGTGGATTGCCTGCTAGAGAGGAATATTGGCAGCTGGCTTGTCAGTAGAACAGAGATGGATTTCAAAAGGAGTGCTGGCTATTTAAAATGGAGAAAATGAAAAAATTTGCTAATTTACCCATTGAAGCTTTAAACTGCTACTTATTTGATGCTTAATTGCCAGTATATGTAAAATAAGGGTGACATTTGTAGTCCAGGGTATGTGAAAGATCTCCTAGTGTTGTGTCCCACTAGATAAACCTCTGGAGAAGCACTTTTTAACAACTCACATTGCCTGGTCTTGCATAGGGCAGCCAGGGGGTCCCAAAATTTTTCTGTCGCAAAAGATAAAAATTCACAGAAGTATGGAGGTATTAATTTGTATTTAGGGAGAGAGAAGTGACGTGATGTAAATTCATTAAGATGGGACTCCCATTTATGAACTTAGCACATTCCCTCTGCTGGAAGTGTCATTGATGATCTGGATAGTCTAGAATGGAGTGTGGGTCGCCGTTGCGAAGGGTCCTATTTTGATAGCAGCGTTCACTCTCAGCCAGTTCCGAACTGCCTGGGATATCGATTGGTTATGCTTCGATGAGGCATATCAATTGATCCCTGGAGCACCAAACACAGTGCTCCAAAAGGTAAGAAACCCCACTCCCTAACCCTAAGTCTCCCCCACCGCAGCCTAACCCTAAGTCCCTTCCCCCCTGCAGCCTAACCCTAAATCTCCTCCCCACAGCCTAACCCTAAGTCCCTTCCCCCCCACAGCCTAACAGCACTGAACACGGTGCTCCGAATGGAACCCTAAGTCCCCCCCACAGCCTAACCCTAAGTACCCCCTGCAGCCTAACCCTAACTGCCCCCCACAGCCTAACCCTAAGTCCCCTGCAACGGCGCTTTCGAATTTCTGAAACGCCTCTCATTCTAAATAGGGACAGCCGAAAAGCAACTTTTGGCTGTCCCTATTTCGCAATGAGAGGATTCGCTGTGGGGACTCGCAACATCCAGAATGCACTCCAGTGGATTAGCATGGATTTGAAACTCTGTGCATAGCAAGCAATGGAAAACTCTGTGCATAGTAAGCAATCCAAAGAACTGCACAGAAGTGGAATTAAACCCAGGAAACAAACACGTCAGCAAAAGTCTGGATCCATCTCTATGAACTAAGCTAGATTTTTCTTAGTTGGATGACGACTTCCATACTTGGGAATGATAAAAGTCAAGAGGGCGGTGGATGGGAATTGTCAGTTCCAAAAGGATAAAAATATTTTAGAGCGAACTCTGGGTCGGATTCAGACTTACGTCTCACACTTAACTTCTGTAATCTGTTTGTGGAAATCAATGTTTTCCTTGCAGTGCATATGTGCCAGATGTTTCCACACGGCTCTCCATGTGTAAGGAACTTAGGACCTGATTCACAGTTAAGAAGATGCCGCTATTTTTGTGCGTGTTTTTAGGAACGGTTGAACTGCGCATGTGTTATACCTTTATTTATGCAATCTACGTAGGATTTAAGAATAGAGATCCCTTAAGAGTGATTTACAAAGCCGTTCTTAATGAGACCAGTAAGAAGGGGCGTGCCAGGAAAAGTTAAGAAGGAAGATAAGAAAAGTTCTTTAGCAACTTAAGAAAAGACACATGCAAAGGAAGATAAGGCTGCCTTTGGCCTTCTTATGTCAGTTAAGAACAGCAAAAACAAGGGCGTGTCAAGGGAGTTTCCAGGCGTACAGGTGAAACTCGAAAAATTGTTCAAAAGTTCACTTATTTCAGTAATTCAACTTAAAAGGTGAAACTAATATATTATATAGACTCATTACATGCAAAGTGAGATATTTTAATCCTTTGTTTGTATTCATTTTGATGATTATGGCTTAGAACTTATGAAAACCCCAAAATCAAAATGTCACAAAATTAGAATATTACATGAAATAAAATAAAATAAATAAAATAAAATAAAAAGATTTTTAAATACAGAAATGTCAGCCCTCTGAAAAGTATAATCACGCATATGTCCTCAATACTTGGTATGGCCCCTTTTGCACAAATTACTGCCTCAATGCGGCGTGGCATGTTATTAGCCTGTGGCACAGCTGAGGTGTTATGGAAACTTCACACTGGACTTCAAGCATCTTGGATTGTGTTTCTCTCCATTCTTCTACTAGACTGTGGGACCTTGGTTTCCAAGTGAGATGCAAAATTTGCTCTCATCAGAAAAGAGGACTTTGGACTACTGAGCAACAGACCAGTTCTTTCTTTCTTTAGCCCAGGTAAGATGCTTCTGACGTTGTTTGTTGTTCAGGAGCGGCTTGACAAGAGGAATACGACATTTGAAGCCCATGTCCAGGATCTGTCTGGGTGTGGTGGCTCTTGATGCACTAACTCCAGCTTCAGTCCACTCCTTGTGCAGCTCCTCCACACTTTTGAATGGCCTTTTCCTGATAATCCTCTCCAGGCTGCGGACATCCCTGCTGCTTGTGCAGCTTTTTCTTCCACACTTTGCCTTTCCACTTAACTTTCTATTATTGTGCTTTGATACAGCACATTGAGAACATCCAACTTATTTTGCAATTTCCTTTTGAGGCTTTCCCTCCTTGTGGAGGGTGTCAATGATGTCAGTCTTCCCCATGATTGTGAATTCTACTGATCCAGACTGAGAGACCATTTAAAGGCTCAGGAACCCTTTGCAGGTGTTTTGGAATAATTTGCTGATTAGAGTGTGACACTTGGGGCCTGATTCAGATCTACGCTCGTGTGCGGGTATATGGCGGTGAAAACAGCCATTTGTACTTACTGCGCATGCGTGGGGCAGATGATACGCTCATGTTACGGTCTGAAAATCTTTGCGTATGGGGCTTAATCGTAACCGCTTCGTATTACCACTCATGGGGGCGTGCCTGCCATACAAAAGCCGTAACCACGCACCGAGGCCGGGGTGAGGCATTTAAATTGTACAGTATGGGCGTACTACGCGTCGTTAATACGCATTGAACGTACGGACGGTTGCGGGTAGAAGCACAAAGGTTAGGGTAGGGTTTGGCGAGCGTATGGAAGCTAAACTAGGTACGAGCAAGGGGAGTGCCTATTGCCGAGCATCGGTGGTACGTTCAGCGTTAATACGCCACGCACAGGAGCGTAGGTCTTTTTTTTTATTTCACCTGTATAATTGCAAACCCATTCACTCTTATTTTGCTTCTTAACTGTGAATCAGGTCCGGGGGAATATGTAAATTTTATAGTCTGGGCCTGATCTGCACTGGACACTAAGGTATTGAGTTGAGGGTTATGGCAGCACAAGTCGGCCGCACCAGAGGTAGGGGAGTGACAGGGTAGCTGACATACCCTTCTTCTGTGTGGACTATCAGACCTCGTTTTCTGTCTGAATCTGGCCCTATATATTTAAAATTAATAAAATAATATTTCTAATGGTCGAGTCACCGCAGCTGGCACTTTAGCTGAACTAATGCCTTTAAATCGTATGTTAAGGGTTGGTTAAGCCTTTATGTATGCTTCTTCTTTACACATTGGCCCCATTTTCTGTGGAGCCAGTGCGTAAATATTAGGATTGGCTCCTGGGAATGGACGTCCCATACGTGTGAGGTGAGTGGTCTACCTCTGCACGTATGAAGCTTATCAGCAGTGGTCTGGTGGATCTGGCCCATAGTCTGTAGAGAGGGATGCAGTCACCGCTGCTAATGGCAGATTTCCGGTACTGAAACAGCCGACAGCTGAACTGCGACTGTATCAGTGCCAGAAATAACATGAAAGCAGAAAATTCCTATTGGGAAAGTGTAGTATGACAATAACCCATTACCTAATATCAGGTAGATTAGGGTTAAGGTTAGGGTGCTACACAGAGAAGGGTAGAGTTAGGCTTTGGAACTGGTAGGGTTAGGGTTAAGCTGCCAGAAGAGGAAGATTAGTTTTAGTCTACAGAACAAGGATAGGCTGCAAAAAAACGAATCTTCCTAACTAGGGTTAAGCTGTAATATAAGGAGGGTTAGGGTTGGGGTTAGGGAATGGTTAACATACCTGTTGCTGTTGAATTCTTTGAAGATCCTGCTGGCGCTTTCTCCCTGAAGATATCTTGCGATAAAACTCCCGACTCTGCTTTTCACAAATCTAGGTGGCAAACTGCATCCCTGTAAAGACACTGGGCTGAAGTGTACAGTTGTAGGTTTTCACCTCTCTCAGCAATCATGCTATTTATTTATAGTTATTTCCATACATTTTTATAATGACACTGGATCTACTTAAATACCCTTAACAATAATAGCCATGACAGTTGAAGCAGTAGTCCCCGGTTGTTGGTTTTCAGTCATGGTCCATGTAATGTTTTAAGAAGCAAAATTTGTCCCACTGAATAGGTGGATAAAAAAAGTGTTTTTTTTCGTTTTTAGAATAAGAATGGTACCATAATATATTCAGAATATCGCCTTTATCCAACACCCCAATGATTCATTCTACAACGTCTGCAAAACATTTGGCCCAGAGTCAGACAACAATAAAGGGAACACATCTGGTGCAATCTCAGCAGGAGAAATACCCGATTTGTTTTTATTGATCTATTCAGTACTATGTCTAATTTTCTTGTTACTGGTCACATAAACTATTACAAACATAGCATGGTGGTGTGACTCTTGGAATGGGCTCTAGATTCAATCCATTAAACAAGGGAGCAATTCAACGACATTAATCTTTATACTTTCAAGATATCAATCGTGTGCTACTCTAACATCCCATGGCTCATTTGTCACCATTTCCTAGACAGGCCCAAATAGAAATGTTACAGTTCACCCCACACTGGCCATTTAATGCCTAATGACTACTTAGTTTGTAATGTGTCTATTTATTGTACAACCAGGGCTGAGCAGCTGAGGTTTTAGAAACCAGTATAATTGTATAGGATGATTAGAGTTGAAGTAATGGGAATATACATCAGAATTTGGGAATGGTCCTTCATGTGTCTCTAGTCAAACATTAAAGGGGATATTCAATTCCATTTCACAGTGTACAAAAGAGTTGTGATGTCCTAAAATTTAAGGGACCGGATTCACATTTAAGAAAGATTTCCGTATGGCAACCTCCGATTTTCTGATTCTGAGATCCTCATGTAGAAGTCCTGGGCACTTCCCTGGCACTCCCTGTGATCTCCTACTGTATGTGCGGATAGTGAATCCAGATGCTGGACATTACACTAAGTATTCCATGAGAAAACCCTTCAATGCGGGATACTGAATCATACATAAGGGTCCAGATTTACTAAGCTGGGGGTTTGCAAAAGTGGAGATGTTGCTCATAGCAACCGATCAGATTCTAGCTCTCACTTTACTATTACATACCAAAGAATGTCAGCTAGAATCTGATTGGTTGCTATGGGCAACATCTCCCCTTTTCCAAACCCACAGTTTAGTAAATCTGGCCGCAGGGCTTAGCCAAGACCTTACTGTACAATTTTCATGACCATCACCCCATGCATATCTCCTACACATGGGGGTTGGGCGTTCTCCCTGTGTGGGGGGCAATGATCAGTACCATTTTTATGCTAACTTCCGTATGTAATGTACAGAAGTCGGCTACTGATCTGTAAATCAGGGCCTAGATTTCCTTTAGAGATGCTTAAGTTTTTCACACTGATCAGTTACTGTAATAGATTGGAATCAGGACACTTTGTGCACATTCCCTTTCTCTCTGTGCCTAATTATCTGTTCCCCACATTAGTAAAGCGTCAAAGGCTGACTTGTCCTCTAAAGCTACCAACCCTTGTACACAACTATCTACACACATATATACAATACATTGATATAATGACATGGACAACGTTTTGGCTATTAAAAGGGGGCATAGGTTTATTAACAATTAGAAATATGAATTTAGTGAAGAGGTGGCACCAAACGTGTGGGGGCTCAGCTATTCCCTGGAACCAATGAGGGCAGGCACCCCCTGCCCTAGGCGCAACGGAAGGATGTGGCCACCCGAATCATCACCCCTCTGTCTGTGCGCAACCCGGCGTGGCTGGCGGCTATAATCGATGGGTGCATCCATCCTGATCCATACCTTCAATAATGCCCTGAACCCAGTGCCTTTTATATCTGCTGACCCCCCCCCCCACACTGATACCGCCACCACCGATGCCATGTCTGAAAAACAATCACATATTAATAATTACAATGGGATGGGAGGCAGGGAAATTCAGAAACAGGAAGGTCTAGAAGCTTCTAGACCCCCACCCACTCCCCTTTAGACCACCCCCTAGCCTTATCCTGATTGGCTACCTTATAATTCCCTAAATTTAACCCATGACTTGCCTGCTTCAGGGGACAGCAGCCTGACGTTTATCCTCCTTCCGGCCTATGCGGCCCTCTGTCCTCTTTTTTGGAACACAAGTTTGGTCGATAATATCAACAATATTTTGGCCAGTCGGTAAAAACAACGAACATTCATAGCAGATATTTCTTGGAACCATTAAGACATTGGGCCAGATCCACAGCTACGTTTCCGTTACGTTTCAAGACGTAGCGTATTTACTATGTACTCCCCTTGGCACTCCCCTCGCTCGTAAGTACTTTGGCTGTTTTACGTTTGCCGAACCCTAACTTTACGCTGCGTAAGTACTGACGTACGTACATGCTACATGTACGTATCTGCCTAAGCACGCCCAGACTGGATGATTTAAATGCCTCACTCCGCCTCTGAAGCGTAATTACAGGTGTCTTATGTTTGGCACGCCCCTTCATTCGTAGTTACACTGTTGATACGAGGCTGGTACTTAGGTTCAGAGTTACGTGGCATAACATTTGCCACGTGCATGCGCAGTTCATACAAAACAGCGTTTTTACGTCAGTGGCTAGTGTAAAAACGCTAGCGTGCTTAGTTCTGGATCTACCCTATTATCTATCATACTAAATCAGGGTACATTAAGAAGGTCTTGATGGCAAAGGCTGTATGTCTCAATCAATAAAATTATGATAAATTAGACTCTAATTTGGAAATATGCAGAATTTTTCTTCCAATACTACATTGTAAAAAAATTGGCCTTACAATAGCGGAATCTGTCATATTCCCTGATTATACAGTATTAAATCATGGACCAGATTCAGAGATTGAAAATAAGAGAGGAAAGTTACTCCTGGGCAAAACCAGATTCATTTCAGAGGGAGTCATATTTTATCTGCTGCAAATAGTATAAGATTTGAGAGGTGATGTTTCCTAGCCCAAGTGTAAATAACAGTGTAAAAGTAACGCTGGTCACTATCTGTATTCAGTAAGCAATTCAAACATTTATCCTTGCAATACAATTTACTTGACTCCCCCAGAAATAAACATGGTTTTGCCCAGGAGTAATTTTCCTCTCTTACTTTCCATCTCTCAATCTGGTCTGCAGTAATATACAGTAAGTATTTGGATTTAGTATGTTTGTAAAAGATAATGGGAGTACAGAATTGTTGTGTGCTGGATTCTGTGCTTTAAGCCTTTCCGAAGGTGGGTTGAGTGTATACATGGTGGCCGGTGGGGAGTTATTTAAATTGCCCAATAAGGCTAGGTACACGCTGGTATCAGTAACAAAAAAAAAAAGTGTGGGCACATAGTGGGGCTTCTTCAACAGATAATCTTTCCAATCACACAATCAAAGACCGTTTCACCAGATATCTCACCAGTGTGTACTGTCCAAAGATGCCCAAAAATCTTTTCTAACGGACTATCATCTTTTGATTTGATCTTTTGGAGCTCCTAATATGCCAGATCAACCATGGAAAGAAATATTTAGATTTTTGCAAGTGTGAACTGTGTCTGTTTGGATAGTACACACTGGTAAGATATCTGTTGAAACTGTTTTTTGATTGAGTGATCTGAAGTTTTATCTGTTGAAAAGCCCCAGTGTGTACCCTGCTTAATGGCTTGGTTAAGTACTTATGTACAATCCTTTATTATGCACCAGCCCCATTTTACTTGGGGTGTAAAAAGCTAAGGTAGGGTCCAGGGTATGTAAGTGTAGTATGTGCGTGGGGAGTGAATACCCCTTACACATACGGAATTTAGGAATGTCGTAACTTCACTTCTGCTGCAGAGGAGTTACAATCGCTGTACATCGGAATCTGACCCATTGTCCTAATACAGCAAATGTTGGGCTTCCATTGGCCAGGTCATAATGTGTAAGCTGCTAACAAGTTGCTGGACCAGGATTTACAAGACAAGCAATGTCTTCTCTTGTGCTAAAATGTTGTGTCATTTACACATAAATAACACTGGAAGCTAAATTTTCATATCATGACCCATTCGTCATTGTCCACGGATTCTCCTAGATCCCACAACCACAAAATGTTATGAGGCAACCATTAATAAAGACTGGAAAGGTGTATGTATTAGTAAGTCTTTAATCTATGAAGGTTTCAGGAAGAAATTCTTTAACATGGGAACGGAGCCACACTTCCCTCGTTTTCCGTACGTGTGGGGTGTTTAATTCCGCATGGAAAAGGGGACTGAACTCCCCCTGTCTCTCCCCTTTCTCTTGCGGATATTTTGTGACTTACGCTGCCATAAATCAGCCTTAAGTCACACATGCGGATCAGCGGTCCAACCGTCCAACTGCTGATTCGCTCTTAAGCGACTTATCGCATCAACACTGTAAATTTGAATGCTTTCCCCCGCCCACCAGGGGCAGTTTTTGAACTTAAAGTGGTCCTGGAAAAAAATCTGCAAGAGGCTACATGAGGGCGAGATCACTATTGGCGGAACCAAAAAAATATATAAACTGGATTAGTACAGAATAAAAATATATATAATGGGCCGTATGCAGAGCTTGTTGCAACGTAGATTGCGTATACGCGGTCTTAAAGACCGCGTATACGCAATCTATGTTGCAAGAAGTAACGTAGATTATGTTACAGAATTACTGCGCATGCGCAGTAGAACATATCGGGAAACTCTGCATATGGCCCAATAAAAGCAGTACAAAATACATGATATGGGGACAGGGATATGTATTGCCAATTAAGTGTGTTATGTATAAGATTTAAAAGCAAAGACAACATCTACTGATTAATACTTTACAATTCAATAAAGAGATTTATAGTGACTGCTATACATTGCAGGTAATCACTATCACCAAAATGATCACCACCCAATACATTCAGCATCCTAGTCACCACCACCCAATACATAGAGTAGCGTAGTGACCACCACCCGAAACACAGAGCATCCTAGTGACCGCTACCTGAAACATACAGCATCCTTGACCACCCAAGACATGCAACATTCTAATGATCTCTGTTCTATACAGACATCATTTTAGCCACCACCACCCATAATAGTCCATATCCTAGTCTTCTTCAATTAAAATAGGAGCTGATGAGTGGCCTCCAGTAGTCACCGGCCTACCGGGAAAATTCCCTGTAAGTCCTATGGCCAATCCGCCTGTTGCCCACCTTGGCGTGCAGAAGGGTAGCATAACCTTAATTTATAAATATAAACCAAATATCAAGTGCAAGAGGGGTACAACCATGGGATAATATTCTTTACCACATATATTCGGAAACCTAATACTGCAGGTATTTAGCATTATATAACAAATGGTTGATTTGTTTTTATTTACATGTAAAATGTAATCAATGAACTTAACAATAGCAGATGAAAATATATCTTATCCAATATAATAGTACTATTGTTATTTAAACACACACATTTTCGTATAGTTGTATTAAGTCCTCCTACATAATTTATTCACACAGAGCCAAGGTTATGAATTATATTAAAGTCTATATATTCAATGCAGCTTCAAGATGCCAAGATAAATAAAAGACATGCTGGCTAAAGTTTCATTTATTGTGACTGCTTTCAGACTCGTTTTAGGTTCTGGTGAATATTTTTCCGCAGAGGTTATATATATTTCTAATAAATGATGCTTCAAACAAAAATAAGATTTGTTTTTAACACCAAAACCTCTATAAGTTAAATATTTGCATAGTTAGTAAGTGGTAAGACCTGAAATTGATACACAAAGGAGAGATGATCCAGAGTTGTGCATCTGTTTTATTGATGGATTTTTGCACTGCGTAATCTCAGAAGAGGCTGAAAATGTGAGCGCGCACAGGAAGTCGGCTCCCCTTGCGCTTGTCTCTGCATCTGTGTGCTATGCGCTCATGGAATAGGGATATTAGAGGACCGGATCCAGACTCCCGCATGCTTTCCGTATATGTGGGGATCTGTCCATCCTACAGAGAGAGGGGAGTGAATGGCAGGGGCGTTTTAAGAAGTGAGGGGGCCCGAGTGCAGGATTTGCACATGGGCCCCCCACCCCTCTTACCTGAGCCAGGACTGTCCAAATGTGTGGGCCAAAAAGGGGGCGTGGCTTAACGGCACCATAAGCCCCGCCCCCTTTTCGGCCCGCTAATCCGGACAGTCCCACCGCAGGGGAAGGGGGACTAATTTGGCATCTATTAGAGGGAAAAAATAGATGCTGAATGGCCCCCCTTCCCCTGTCAACCCTGGGTGCAGAATGCATGCCACAGGGCCCCCTGTTCTGAGGGGCCCGTGTGCACTGCGCACCCTGCACCCATTATAGATACGCCTATGGTGAATGGGTTTTATGACAGCTTTGGCTAAGGTATCTGCGCATCCATCTTTCACCATGTCAGGGGATGTCGTAAATCAAAGGTCATTGGGGTAGATCCAGAACTCCGCTTGCAATCCCTTTACGTAGCGTATTTACGTGAGCGTACCTTCTATACACTCCCCTTGGCACTCCCCTTGCATGTATGTACTTTGGCCGCTCTACGCTTTCTGAACCCTACCTTAATTTTTAGCAGCGTAACCATTCTGATCCGTTCACGCACGTATAGGTAGTCCGCAGTTACGCCGCTAAGCACGCCAATACTGTACTATTTAAATGCCAAAGCCCGCCTTTGAAGCGTAATTTCGGCTTCTGATACATGAAAGGCCCTTACGCTCAGAGTTACGTTACGTAGCGTATCATCTGTTGTGTGCATGCTCAGTACATATCAAATCGCGTTTTTACGTCTACGCCAGGCGTAAATACGCACGGAAACGTTTTTTGGATCTGCCCCATTGTTAATGGGGAAATGATCCTATTTGTAATAAAAACACTGATCTACACATGCAAAATATATAATACTGAAAATGGATGATTAATTAATTGTATAAAAGACATTTCTGCTGTTAAAATCAATGGGCTGGATCCAGACCTTGTTAAGTGCATGAACTTAGTTACACCTGGGCTAAACCATGTTGATTTCAGGGGAGTCATATTTCATCTGTTGGAAACAGTGTTAGTGTTGAGAGGTGATGTTTCCTATCCCAAGTCTAAATAACAGTGTGATA
>WWET01003323.1:86709-101497 GCA_011038615.1 Limnodynastes dumerilii | reverse complement strand
CAGTGTTCCCCAACCTCAGTCCTCAGGGACCACTAACAGTGCATGATTTCCAGGTGTCACTGCTGGAGCACAGGTGTGTTCATTACTAACTGTCACATTTTAAAAGCTCCACAGGTGCTGCTCATTCTATCACTTGTGATTCTTTAAGGAAACCTAGAAAATATGGACTGTTAATGGTCCCTGAGGACTGAGGTTGGGGAACACTGCTCTATCTGACGTACTAGGTTTCCGTGATCATTTTATGTTTTGTTTTTAATCTAATATCCTTACGAATAAAAATTATTTTCACACCACAATAAAATAGCTTTATTTGCTCAAATGCTGGGAATTGTCACAGGTGCTTAATTGTAACTTCAGATGTTCTTTGCTTTCATCAGTTATGATCAAAAATGCTATTCCCAAACTTTAGAAAAATGTATCTAAATGAAAAAGTTGAAAATTGTGGTTAGTGCTAGCTAGCAGGCTATAAAAATGATAATGCAGGGTCGTATTCAGAGATCCGTTTTTTTATGTACGCAATTATACGCACAGCCGGAGCAAGGAAACACCCACCAACAACCCTCTGTTCTTTCCGTGTGTACTTACGAGCGTATATGTGCTCCATCCGTGCGATTCTTTATAACCGCGCTTCCATGGGTTCATTTAAATGCCTCCCCCCGCCCACTTTTATGTAAATTTTCAAGTACGGATTTCTACGCCGCCCATCCGCACGTCTGTACCCAAGTGCGATTCACGTGCCCGTGCCTAAAGCACTTACGAGCGTATATTCAACGTAACTTACGTAAATAAAGTTACTACGCATGCGCAGTTGATTCGATCTTAAAAATACGCACGTAACTCCGCGCTAAAACGGTTCTCTGAATACGGCCCGCAACCAGTGGCAAGAACAGAAATTGTTGTTGGTCTGTATAATAAGCCCCTGACAGAAATTTCAGTTCAAGCCTTTGTAGACTATGAGGTAGGTATCTGCAATCAAGATCAGTGAGTAATTGGTGACGGGGTGTCACTTGGAGTATGCAGTATTTATATATGACTGCATTTCTGCATGCAAACTAAAAGGATATCTCTTCTATCTGGGCCTCTTTATTGGGGGCAGTGGTGGAAGTGAGGATGTATGTAGGGAGCACAAGCAATTTAAGTATTTTTGATAGTTTTTTTATTTATTTGTTTGGATGAATTCATTGGGTCAGACCCAGGTTTGCATCTGACACCTGACTTCCATACGTTGCTTGTGGACATCGGAGGCCAGATTTACTAAGCTGCGGGTTTGGAAAAGTGGAGATGCTGCCCATAGCAACCAATCAGATTCTAGCTGACATTCTCTATAAGAAAGTGAGAGCTAGAATCTGATAGGTTGCTATAGGCAACATTTCCACTTTTCCAAACCCTCAGCTTAGTAAATCTGGCCCCGAGTGTTTTTTGGCATTGTGCATGCCAGATGTTACATAATAGATCCCTTGCATAGAGAACAGAGTTCTTAAGATTGGTCTATGGCTGCAGATTTAACAACGAGTCCACATGAGAGGAGAGTGACATGGGAGTTCTGGATTGTTGGTATCAGTGACATTGGGCCGGATCCACACTTAAGAAGGAAATAAGTACAGGCGGATTCACAAAAATGACGCACCTAAGTGGCAAGAGTTCTCCCATGACACTCCCCTCATTCTTATGGAACTTTGCAGAGTTCCGCCACCATAAGGCTACCTTACTCTCATTGGGCTGGATCCAGACTTAAGTAAGTGCTTGAAATTAGTTACTCGTGGGCTAAACCATGTTGATTGCAGGGGAGTCATATTTCATCTGTTGCAAACAGTATTAGAGTTGAGAGGTGATGTTTCCTGTCCCAAGTCTAATCCAGCCCATTGTGAAGTTTACTAAAGTAACAATGGAGTTGCAAAACCCGCCCATTCAGCCCTATTTAAATGCTTTCCCCCACCCACTTTTGTTACCTTCCTTCTTACGGGCTACTGGCACACTCTCTTCTTGCAGATAGGTACAGAGATGAACTCTTTTGCGTTTTGGAATTCTTTGGATAACATCGTGCATGGGCAAATCGCAAAAAAAGCCAAGATATGCGCACAGCCTGCGTATATTTAGGAAGTGTAAATCAGGGCCATAGACAAATTTCAGGGTAATGTCTTTTCCATATTATTATCAAGACTTTCACACGACATTAGAGGTATGAAGCTGAAAAACGTGGATTTTACTTATAATGTACAGTTTGATTTCCCATTTTCTGTGTGTAACAGCTTCTATTTATTGATTGAGTTTTGTGTTTAATACTAAACCTATAAAATGTAAATACAAATATGATCTAGTTATAAATAAATCGTTTTAAATATTCTTATGCTGTTTTTCAGCTAAACATCAAGTCAAATAATCATTTGTGGAATTTCATCAACGACCACTGACAGAGGACTTTCTTGTCATCTTTGTAACCCTAGTGAAGTAAAAGAGAGCCGCGAAGCTGCTGTCCACGTGGACTGGTGCTGAAATTTCTCGTCTGGGTACCAGGCACTGCCATTCCAAACCACGAGACATGGCAACAAATGGAACTAAGGTGGCAGATGGACAAATTTCTACTGAGGTCAGTGAGGCTCCTATCACAAACGATAAGCCCAAGACCTTGGTCGTCAAAGTACAGAAGAAAAGAGTAGAAGATCCGGAGAGAGACACATGGAAGGGAAAATTTGACTTCCTCATGTCCTGTGTCGGTTATGCAATTGGTTTAGGAAATGTCTGGCGGTTCCCATATCTCTGTGGAAAGAATGGAGGAGGTAAGCTATTTTCTTTATTTCTCAATGTACTTGTAGATGATTCGTTTTCATATTTTATTATCCAGGATTAATATTATAGTATATACCTATTATATAATAGGTATTCAGTGAGTCTGTGAACTTTTTCATGACCAAATCTGGTCTTAGCCTCATTCTGCCCCCATTTTGCCAAAATAAAAAAATCTCAAAGCGGTTATGTCTCCACTATGAATGATATATGACACTTGCCACTTATGAGGCTACACCTCAATAACGTGCATTGTGCAAATTCCCCATACTATAGGAACCAATCAGTTTATTTTGTGCACCTTGCACCAGACAGATAAATGCAAGCTGCTTTGGCTCCATAATGCAATTTTAGTATATCACATCTGCTGCGCTTTCCTTTTAATTTCAGAACTTGCAGCTTTGTTAGACCATGAATGTTGGCTTTTACTTTGATAGGCTGACAGTGCCATTGTCATACAGTATGTGTATTTACAGTGCATATGTCAGATTGACTTTGCCTTTAAAAACATTGGATTCAAATCCAGACTTACATTGCTGCTGCGCATTGAATGCAACATGGGTTTATGCCGGATTCCTATTGGATGCAGCCCTCTATCCCTGCAAGGGGTGGTGTTCCATGTGTACGAACTTACGATACAATCCACCTACCTTAAACCTAAGTCTGGATGGTATGGAGGGTGCTTAGCATGTCCTATCTGTATTATTTCCATACCTACCCTTCCCCCCACACACACTCAAATGGTCCCAGGATGGCAAAAGTCCGCTTTCCATATGTCTGGATCTTGTCCATTACCGGTTTATATCTTGCAAGCAGAATAATTAATAAGCAGTGAGCATGCCATCTTAACATTAATTAAATAAATCCATGTTAATGTTGGTGGTGATGAGAGCTATAGTCAAATCATTGGTTTAAACTGGTTTAACCAATAATCAAATTTGTAGAAACTGCTTCTGTGTCTGGGTGACTTTACTTTCATTCTAAATGCTGAAACATTGATGAACATAGATCAGTGCTATTGAATTTTATGTCTAGTCCTAACTGGCTAAAACTTTGCTATATGTAACTGCAAAATTATTTTTCTGCACATCTTGTGCATATGATATGATGCCTTAACACCTTGGGACAGATCCAGAACAACGTCCGTGAGAGAGGAGGGTCATGGGTGTTGGTGGGTGTCGGCTTGCTACGTGCGTGCGTATAATTGCATACTTTGGAAAAAAAGCATCTCTGAATCTGGTCCACAGTTTTCATTACTTCTTTCTGATTCAAAACCATAAGTATTTATTACATAAAGGTACCATTCTTTGGATTTAGACTGTCAAATCATTGCATCAAGCTGGTTTTATCCTTAAAAAAAAATTGAGCTACTTATTCAAATTAGTAAAAGATTTTTGAGTGCTTGCTTTGCATTATTTGGGCCAAGCTAACTTTTAAAAGAGCACTTTTAGTGGATCCTAACAGTAATCAGTCTCCGGTATTATCTGTAGAAGTAGCTTGATGGAGCATGAATAAGATGTGAATAGGAAGCCAGCACAGGCTTTGAATTTCAATGCTGAAAATTAAGTGGTTTGACATCTGAAATCAGCTGCATTATGACCTGCCGCCTCAACAACCCCCCCGCAGTTTAAATACATTCACCCAGCAAGAAACCGCTATAGAGCGTTTTTTGCAATTTATTAGTATTGTTCCAGGGGTTACTTAAAAATTCCAGGGGTCCTTTATGAAAAGGCAAAATGAACTTGTAGTTACTGGTTGACCAGTTGTGACAAATAGTAGTCATTCAGAGAAATGCATGTTTTATGCTCAACATCAGCCGCAGGTTTTAAATGTTTATATCAATATAGAAAAGGTAATTTATGAGCTCAGTTATTTATCAGATTTATTATCAAACTATGCTTTTTCCTTTGTTTAAATTTGTGCTCACTAAAGATTTTCAAAGAATTTCCCATCCTCTGATTATTGATGATTATTGGTGTTTTTTGGAATCGTGTTTACTTAATTAACTAAAACCATTACTGGATTTCTTATATGCATTTCAGTTTTACAGAAAAATCTGTTAATTTTTTTCTATTTGATATTAAAGTTCATAAGCAGTAATCTGAAAATCCTTCATGAAAGGGGAATTGTTAGGTTTTTACAATGAGTCTTCTATGGCGGGGTGACAGTAAATGCAAAGGGGACCCTTTAAAATGAGCAATCTAGGGGTCAGATTTACTAAACCGTGGGTGTGAAAAAGTGGAGATGTTGCCCATAGCAACCAATCAGATTCTAGCTGACATTATGTAGTATGTAATATTTAAATGAGATCTAAAATCTGATTGGTTTGCTATGGGCAACATCTCCAATTTTCCAAAGCCGGAGTTTAGTAAATCTGGCCCTAGGTGTGCCCTACACGCGTCTGCCCATCTGTTTTTAGTTGGAATGGATCGCAAATCTTAAGGTCAAGTGTGAAGTTATTTGGTTTTTCAGACCCAATTAAACCCACTTATCTCTGGATTTATGATTCCAGGAGATCTTACCCCATAACTAGGGTGAGTTTTATAGGGCACATGCTCTGGACACCCAGGTCCAAGGGAGCACCATAATTCAATTGTTATTATTTTTAAACAGTATAATAAGTGGGGGGGGGAAGTGGGCTCATTTTTTCATTTGCCTTGGGCTCCATTAATCCTGGTTACGCCACTGTTCTGATGATTCATCAGTCACTCAAACCGACGTAGTTAGAAAGAAGACAGTATATTTATTGTAGTACTAGAACAACCACTATAATTCTGCATGCAAACAGTAAATAAATGTCACACAGGTTTACCACATTATCTGTCCCTTTCCCCACTAGCTTAAGGAGCTTTAGTCACCTGAGTGTCCTGACTTGCTGAATCCCAGCTATTTGGATAATGCCACAAAGGCTTCCCCATTATGATACTGCAATGTCTTGCCAGAGTCTGTGCTTCTAAGCTCCAGCATCCCAGATGGTCACACTCAAGGTGCTGAGTCTTCTCTGGGTAAACGTCCTGATCACTCGGCCAGTGTCTTCCACCAGTGTGATGGGGCTAGGACATTCAATCCCTCTGCTATAGACAGGCACAACAAATGCTGCAAAGGAAGTGAGCAACTCCTTATAGATCAGGTGTTTAAAGATAACGGGCCGTATTCAGAGATCCGTTTTTCACTAAAGTTCTGTGCGTATATTTAGGATCGGATCAATTGCGAATCAACAGTGCATGCGTAGTAACTTTTATACGCCGTCAACGTAGAAAATAAGAGTGGAAATGCCTAAGGGACGGACTTGTGAATCGGGCATGGAAAAATCCGCACCTAAGTGCGACGGAAATATACGTACCAAAGGATTTGCATAGAAATGGGCGGGGAGAAGCATTTAGATGATTAAAAGTGGGCGCGCTTACAGTTATAGGGCCGGAAATATACGCACCTAAGACACATAAGGTCGGTAGTGAGTGCGGTTAGTTAGTGCAAGTCAATGCAGGTCTAACTTTACTTCCGCACATAGAAAACAAGGGGAGTGACTGGATTTTTTAGTGGGTGTAACCTGCTCCAACTTGCTCCATCCGTGCGTATATTTGCGGCCCGATCGCCAGACGGATCTCTGAATACGGCCCAACATGTTTAGGCAATATACCACAGATCTCCTAAGCAGTGGCAGAAGTCTCAACCTCAACACCAGACCAAATTTTATTTAAACCAGTTATTTCCATATCTTTTACCCAGTTCCAAATTCTAATGGGGGAAATTCATCCTAGCCGGGTTGTCTAGGGGTCATGGATGTGGTCTATTTAGATTTACTAAACCGTGGGTGTGAAAATGTGGAGATGCAACCAATAGCAACCATAGCAACCAATCAGATTCTAGCTGACATTATGTAGTATGTAATATTTAAATGAGATCTAGAATCTGATTGGTTTGCTATGGGCAACATCTCCAATTTTCCAAAGCCGGAGTGTAGTAAATCTGGCCCTAGGTGTGCCCTACATGCATCTGCCCATCCGTTTTTAGTTGGAATGGATCGCAAATCTTAAGGTCAAGGATGTGGTCTATTAAATGCTGCTGGGAGATGAACAGGAGGAAAACAAGGCTCACTACAGGTTGTCCCCAGCTGTGTCTGTGCCACAAAGTCTACCTCAATCCTGGGGCAGAACAACTGATTTTGATATTTTTCCTTCTGCCAATTCTTAGGTAGTGTCCATTCACTATCATACTTTTTAAGCCAAAACGAACTACCAACTGATCAGGACATCCTGTAGAGGAGTGGAAGTCTCTGCTATGATGCAAATTCATTTTCAGCTGTCCCTATTTTAAAAAGCTAACATTTTAGATTTTTTTAATGAATGGGTGAGTATGCAGATCATTCATTTTCAGAAGCACTGCTGAACCCGCCAAACGCCCAGCACAAACCTGCCACAGGAGATGTAAGTAATTTCTCCAGGGACTTCTAGCATTATGGGGAGGGTTAGTGTTAAGCTCTAGAGAAGGGAGGGTTAGGGTTAGGGCTGTGGAATGGGAGGGTTAGGTTTAGAATCAGCCTGCGGGGAAGGGAGGGTTAGGGTCAGGATGCAGGGAAGGGAGTGTTAGGGTCAAGCTGCGGGGAAGGGAGGGTTAGGGTCAAGCTGTGGGGAAGGTAGGGTTAGGGTTAGGGTAATAGAAGGGGAGGGTTAGGGTTAAGCTCTAGGGAAGGAAGGTTTAGGGTTAGGGCTGTGGAAGGGGAGGGTTAGGGTTAGAATCAGGCTGCGAGGAAGGGGGTGTTAGTGTCAGGCTGCGGGGAAGGGAGGGTTAGGGATCAGGCTGCATGGAAGGAGGGTTAGGGTCAAGCTGCGGGGAAGGGAAGGTTAGGTTAGGGTAATAGAAGGGGAGGGATAGGGTAAGGATTAGGGAATGGGTTGGGGATACTTACCATTTGGAGCACTGTGTTCTTCGAGGCAGAAGCAGTCAATTTCCCAGCCAGTTTAGAGCTGACTGGGAGAAAACGGCCCTATCGAAATAGGGCCATTTGCAACGGGACCCACACCCCTGTAGTGAAAGGGGTGTGGGGAGGACGAATAGATGCAGCTACAGCATTTTGGACACCCCAAAATCTTTACCCATTACCCACATGGATTCAAGTTACAATGTATAAAACAGTATCACTGCAATGTGAACAATCTACATTCTTACAATGAGCTACAAAGATAACATGGTCTTAAATATCTTAACAAACACAGGTTTATCAGAACTAGTTTTCCGTGCGAAAGCCCTAATAAGGAAAATAAATAGGGGTCGAGGGGCAGTACGGGTGAGCTAGGTATGGCTCTGCCCGCTCCTAACTAACTGTTAATTGTGAATACAGTCCTATATGACAAATGTACCACTACAATACATAAACTAAATATCCCAGAGGTGTCTGCATTACTGGTTGTTAATAGAGTTAACAAAAGTTAAGTAGTAGGTTGAAGAATTTGGTAAGCTTGTCTGATGAGGTGAGTTTTAAGGGAGCAGTGAGCGAGCTGCTATATATCTAGAGATATGTGCAGATATGTATGTGGGTGCAGCCTTGTTTATGGCTTTGAAGGATACCAAAAGGATTTTATATTTGATGTTGTAAAATAAAGACAATGGCCCAGATCCAGAACAACGCTTGTGTGCGAATTTACGCGTGGCGGAGATGTAAAATGGCGTTATGGTAAGTACTGCGCATGCGCACCATAGAAAATACGCTCCGTAATGTAGCGTAAATGTGAACGTATGGGCCATTCACATATGTGTCATGTAAATTCTTACGTGTGGGCGTGCTAATTCTACATGAGTCAAAAATACGTCTGAAATACGTTATGTAGGCGGGGGTTTGTATTTAAAGTGTACAGTCTGGGCGTGCTTAGCTGCGTAAATGCGTGTTGCTCATGCGTACGTGTGCGTATGACATCGGTTACGTGGGCAAAAGTTAAGGTAGGGTTTGGAAAGCGGATCTCGGTCAAAATATGTACGTCAAGGGGTGTGACAAGGGGAGTGTATAGAAGGTACGCACGCGTAAATACGCTACGCGGATAAACGTATGGCAAGCGGAGTTCTGGATCTACCCCAATAAATGTAGAGACTGAATGAATTGACCATCTCTAGAAGAGGGTTTCTAGGGACCATTAATCTAGCTGTTACATGCAATATAGACTGTAAGGGGTAATTTCATATTGTGGCAGTCCAAAAAGGAGAACATTGCAATAATCAGTATTTAAGATGATTAGTGCATTAATGAAAGCACTTGCTGTGTCTTCTGTGAGATGCTTTCATATTCTGGAAATGTTTTTAGATGTATGTAACAGATTATAAAGGGGGCACAGAGGACATCTCGAGGTCCAGGATAACACCTAGACAGCAAGCTCTATAATAATTTGAGAGGAGGGGTACCATGCGTGACCTGGGCACTGATGGAAATTGGTGGATTTTGCATGAGGCATCAGCAGAGAATTAAATGTACAAAAGAGTTGTTTGGGTTAGAAGCCTGGGTAAAAATGAGATTGAAAGTAGGATTGTTTGGCACTGTCCAGAGCATTTCGTTTCACATTGGTGTTAAGCTGGGTACATATTGCAAGTGTTTTAAAGATTATCGTTCCAATCACATGATAAATGAGTGTTTGGAATGATGTTGTGTAAGTGTGTACTTTGCAGTGACTATGCCTGATTGTTGCAAATGACATAAGATTGTTTGATTGGATCTTTTATGTCTTTTTATGTATAATGGGCCTGATCCAGAACTACGCCCGTCGTACTAGCTACGGCGGGCGTAAGCGTAAGATCGACTGTACAGCCGATCTGCGCATGCGCCGGGCAGATGTTGCCCAGCGTAGCTACGGCAACGCCCGATCCACGATCGGGCGTCCGTAGAAACAACGTAATGACGCTGGAGGGGGCGTCCCCCCAGCGTTACTACGTTAAGGTTAGTGAAAGTGGGCGGGGGGAGTTAGTTTAATGAGGGAGGGTTTAGCATTACAACGCTCCTGTGCGAGCGTATTTTCCATTGCTTAGGCCGGCTGAAGTTAGGGTAGCCTTCAGCCGGTGTAAGCAAGGGAAAATACGGCCGCACAGGGGGAGTGTCGGGGAGAGTAGACGCCGACACGCTGTGTTTTAGTAAGCACAGCGCATCGTCGTAGTTCTGGATCAGGACCAATGTCACGTTATAAGTTGTTCTTACCTTGTTTCAAACAATTATTTTGGTACCGCTGCTGTAGATCCGCCAGTGTAAGCATGCAAATCTTGGTCAAAGCAGGGGGTTATTTGCCGGTACATTAAGTGTATTGTATGGAAGCAGTGTGGAGCTTACCAGGGTTTTAAATTGTGAGTAATACTGCATTGCATTGTTAGAAAAACTGGTGCTGTGTGCCCTGCTAAAGCTAAGAAATTAGGTTAAGTAAAAAATTAACTGGAAGAATGAGATATGAGCCAATAATGTCTTGCTTTGCAGAGTTTCTTATTGTGCCCATGGCTGACATTATAGTCATCATGGTACATAAGGGGTAGCTGGTATGAGTTGGAAAAGGGCAGCTGTCAGGGTTTGGTTGAGTTGAGATACTGCCATATCAGGAGATTGGAAGTTAAAGACTGGAGACAGAGGTTGCTGCACATAGTGAGCAATTTGATTAAAATTGATGTTATTAAGATCTCTACAGGCGTGAGAAGGTTTTGTAGAATTATACATCATAGAATTAGAACACAGAACACATACACACACAAACAATACCAAAAGATTAAGGTCTGGATTCACAGTTGCGTAGTTTGCGTCTTACATACGTTATTTTAAGAATTGAGCTAGTATGCATGCGTAGTATCTTATTTACACTATCTACGTATCATTTCTGTACGTAGATTGCGTAAGCACGGTCTAAAGACGCAAGGTCTAAATAAGCTACTAAGCGTGCTTAGTAGCTCAATTCTTAAAACAACATACATAAGACGAAAACTACGTAACTGTGAATCCGGACCTAAATCTGGTGGCTAATGTTTAAAGAAGAACTCTACACAAATAGGTCTTAGGATTAGTTTTATAGCAGCAACTTAAAATGATGTGTGCTCTGTCTCCAGCTAAAAAGAGAAACCATAGCCCTGGAAGCTGTTAATCCTAGTAGCTGTCACTGAGATATCCAGGTAGGCTCTTCTTTCAGATACAAGAAGGCATTCTATCAGATGGTGATTACCTTGAGGGCAGCAAGCTCCAATTTAACAAGACTTGCAGCCCATATGTTGGTATTTAGTACTTTGCTTTAGTATATCATTAACTGAGCATATGCTTTGTATACTTGTCACCTTAGACTTCATTATAATACTTTTAAATAATCATATTCATACATGTGATTGTTTGTGTCATCTATATCAATAAAAAATACCAACACAAACTACACGTCTCACCGATTTTCCAATCTTGTTTGATGCCAGTAGGATTAATAGTCAAATTCATTTTGCCAATTGACAGAATGAGAAAATATCAACTTTAAGTCAGTCTTCCTACAATAAAGATTATTCCAGGATGAGCACACTAAAACTGGCCACACTTTATAAGGTAATTGGCCGATTGGTCTAATTATTGTATAGTGTGTGACAATCTGAATTCTAAGAACTGTAAGAGTTCAAAAACTCATTGTCACAGGGCAAGAGCTGGAGCACCAGGGGCAAACAAAAGAAAAATGTTTAACCCTAAAAATTAATTCACTGATGTCCCACTTTGTGCCATGGGTCACAGCTCCAATTATGGAATACACAAAATGGAAGTTGCTCAGATCAATTTATGTTATTATAAATAGAGGCATGAAAGGTCAGGGTAATCTGCTTTAACAGAAACAAAGGAAAGAAAATGCCCCAGCAACACCGCCATTAACTCATGGTGGTCCTAACTCTAACAATGAGAGTCCCAATGTTGGGTCATATATATATGTTTTTAAATTAAGAGCAAACTTACCTCAGGAGACACCCGTTAAAGCCTCCAAAATAGCTGCTGTGGAACAACACCCCCTCTCAGCTGCTGCTCCCAGACAAGATCCCAAACAGTATACACTCAAAATGGAGGTTGCTCAGATCAATTTATAGGTAAATGTAAACAGCTGCAAGAAAGGCCAGGGGGTACTCTGCTAGTAACAGAAACACAAGAATGAAAATGCCCCAGTAACACTGCCATTACCCAGTAGCAAACTATACCATTATAGTTACCATTACATGGGCCAGTGTATGGTCACTAGACCGCATCATTATATTAGTCATTGTAAAGTTTTCAGGCTCTCACTCCTCCAAGATAACATGACCTATCTATCACTAAGTTAGTCACCATTCTAAGCCAGGTCACCTCATGTTCATTATTATAATCTGCTTATACTGCTTATACACATCACCACCCTTGAAAATCACGGGATTTTCAACCCAAGTTTTTGCTGGGCAAATTGCCTTCTAAAGAAAAAAGGTCATGTTATAAGGCCATCTACAACCCAGGAGATTCCTGCGTCTGACCCTTTTACATGTGCCAAGAATTTCCTATGTCTCTTTTCTGGTCCACCTGCAGTTCTGCTATTTGCAGGCAGACCAGAAAGGAGACCTAAAGTAGACGGCTTTCTCCTTTTCCAGCTAAGAGATTTGTTTACTGTTGCCATAATAAACAAATCTTTCCAATCAGGTGTCTTTGCGAAGGACCCGTGTTGAGAAACAACACAGGACCTTTCACATTGACACCAGTCCCATGTGAGACCCGGGGAAAACCCCTCTCTTTTCCTGTGTCTGAATGCCGTTTAATTGACAAAAATGGAACCTTTCACATCACCACAAAATATCCAGGTTTTTTTACAAGACCTGAGTTTTTGGTCAAAAACAAGTATTTGATGGTGATGTGAAAGGGGTTTTAGCAAAAACTTCCTGGTGTAATCTGATATATCAGCTGTTAACAGATGCAAAAGTATTTAATTGTCTACTCTACATGGATAAGCAGGGAAGATTTCATTTAGAGATTCATCTCACATGGGGAGACTAATGGATGCATTCCAAAACACACTCTCATTTGGTGCATTTAACGAGAGCGGGTGCATCTTCCCGATAGATCATAGAATATGGCAGTAAATGTATCCTCTTTATCTAGATATTCAAAATATTCCATGTATATAACTACATAAAACCATCAGATTTCTTTATATGTAGAATCATACACATGGGGCTAGATTTACTAAGCTGTGGGAAAGGAAAAGTGGAGATGTTGCCCATAGCAACCAATCAGATTCTAGCTCTCACTTTTCTGTTACATACTAGAAAATGTCAGCTAGAATCTGACTGGTTGCTATGGGCAACATCTCCACTTTTCTTTTCCCGCACCTTAGTAAATCTGGCCCTTGGTCTGTTGCCTTAAGTTGGCCCTGTGTGGTCAGATATAGTTGTGGGCAGATATTTTGGAACCCGGGGCACATCCTCGTTGCCCCACCCCTACACAACTTCATCCGTGATATCACATAGGAGACGGGGTGCCGCGGAACTGCATCACCAGTGGACTGATACGCAGGGAAGGGTTTCCCTGCATATTGGCTTTGCCAGTGTACAGCTCTAAGTAGCAAGTATTGGCCATAGTATACCACAGATACCTACTGCTGTGAGGCCATAGTAAGTATCTGTGGGCCTCATCAGCTTCGGGGCCTGGGACAGTAGTCCCAGCTGTCCCCCCCTGATGGCGGCCCTGACTGTGGCATCCACATCCCGTCAACAAATGTAATAAAGGCCCAGATCATGGGCTACGGTAGACAGGGGAATTACGTACAGCGCGTATGTAATTCCCCTGTCTAGAAGGTTGTGCGTATGCGCCGCCTCTTTTATAGAGGCATAAGACTGCATACGTGATCGAAAAAGGTAGGGTAGGAATCTGGACACGTAAGATTTCTTACCGACAGCTGGGAGTGCACGGGGTGTGCACTACCCGCTACGATGCCGGCCGTACTGACCTCGGACCCCTATAAGGTGCCCGTAGGTCAGGATCTAGCCCAAAGTACTTAATAATGTACATTGGACAGAAATATTTATGGCTTTATGATTTAAGGTAAAGGTATTATATAATCCCTTCTTATACATGGAATATATTTTCATTTTAAACATTAACTTTGAATCGGCAGCTGGTTCAAAAAGAGAAGCATTATCGGATATACAATCAGTGGGATAAAAACTTCACACTGTTCTAATTACACAACAGCTCTGAAGTACTGTAGTTCTGTGCTGCTCTGAGCTTAATCTTTAGGCTGGAAGGATTATCATGAGGACTTGCTTCTCAGCAAAATGCCACCAACTTACTTTACTAAAATGTTATTTTTCTGTTTGAGAGCAAACTTAAATAATTAACTATTACTTCTGCATTTAACTATTATTAGCACAATAGCCTACAATAGCCAGGTAGAGAGAAACATATATGGTAGGCAATGTTTAATGTTATCTATCTGCATAGGCATGTTGACATGTCACATGACACAGTAATGTCCTGCACAAATTAACGTATCGCCAAAATCATTTTAAATTGAAAGGATTAAAGCTGGCCATACACTAGAGCGATTATCGGCCTGATCACTCAATCGGGTGATCGGGCAAATAATCACTGTAGTTAGTGTCCAGGATCAGTTTTTCAAACGCCAAATAAACGCACCAGAAACGCTCTGCTACAATGATGTGGTCTTTTAACATGT
This sequence comes from Limnodynastes dumerilii, assembly GCA_011038615.1. Lineage (NCBI taxonomy): Eukaryota > Metazoa > Chordata > Amphibia > Anura > Limnodynastidae > Limnodynastes > Limnodynastes dumerilii. Next base: position 87,041 of record WWET01003323.1, on the reverse strand, counting down.
TTGATTTATATCAATATTATAAGTGAGCCAATCAGATATCTGATAGGCTCCCTATTCTTCAAAGGAGCTGTTGCAGATCTATGTATAATGCTGCTCTTACAGCTTTGAAGGTATACTTCAAAGCTGTCAGAGCAGCACAGTACATAGGGCTCCATTTACTAAATGGTGATAACTTCATTTTCGGTCTTTATCTCCTGAAAATGAAGGCATCACCATTTACTAATGCAATGATCGCCATGGAAACCATGGTGATCATTAGCATTCCTACCCCGATCGCCAGCCCGCTCTAATGAATGCGGGCGGGCTGATCGCTGAATTTACAAAGTGTCGGC
>WWET01003323.1:51698-61856 GCA_011038615.1 Limnodynastes dumerilii | reverse complement strand
TATATATATGTAATTTGAATGGGCGTCTTTTGTGTATTATTTCATGAAATAAATGTTTAAAACATAATGAAACATTTTAAAAAAATATTTGAAAGTACAAAAAACCTCAGAATATTTAGCAGCATTTATCAGGTCCTTCATATGTTTGATGAACATTGAAGGGGTTAACCGAGAGTTTTTGCGCAATCACGCCACTGTATATGTGTGTACCTTACCCAGAGTTCCCAGAGTTCTGGATTTGGTCAATCCTGATCGTTTGTACGGAAGCCGAGCACATTTTAATACGTGCAAATGGATGTGTAGGGGCAAATAGGCCGAGAGCTTTAATGCAGTTTCTACGGGTTTCTATGTTTCATTTTTATCTTTATAATTAATTTAAATTGCTGTCATTCATGTATTCGGAATTGTAATAAAGAATGGAAACAAAAATATTACATTTTAGCAAAAAAAAATATAACCCTAAAAATGTATCTCTCTGGACCGTATCTAAAAGTAAGTAATGTTGGTGTTTTCTGCTTGCACATGCGTGTGCTTGTGGCTTCCAGCACGGATTTGGAGCTTTAGAATGCAGGCTGCTGTGCTTGAAGCCTTTCTGAGAGCGGGATAGTAGAACCCGCCACTTAGTAGAACCCACCCCTTAGTTAAGCCCTTACAAGCAGGGCTGGCAACAGAAATTTTGAGGTCCAGGTACACTCATGGATTTGGGGACCCCATACCTCCCCAGTAGTGTCTGCAGCCGTGATTTTCAAGGGTCCCTCTGAAACTCGGGGCCCTTAACAGCTTTCCCCTTTGTCTGCTTACAAATGATACATAATTACGCAGCGTTTCCATTTTCCATGGGGCAGATTCATAGGCGGCACGGTAGGGTCCTGGGTACATAAAACCCGTAGATGTGAGTATTGGAACTCTGCTGCCACTGTGGAGGTGTTATAATTGTTGCGGCAGCGGCCTTTTGGATCTGGGCCTCTATCTTTCCTTTTTATCATTTAAATATAGTGAAATGCACTGTTCTAGTGTAGAACACACAGAAGTGAACACAGGCGGATCAGACACTTTGTGCAGGGCTAAATTAATAATGGGGCTATGGACCCAGGCCTTCATCTAAAATAGGCCCCCATGGACTGCAGATCTCCAGGCCTCCTATTGCAGCAAATAAGTATGAATGTCAGGGACTGACATCCGCCTTCAAAGCCTGATATATAGTTTGGGTCCTTGATAATTTTCCACCCCTGGCCCACAATTCGGCCCTGACTTTGTGTCCACTTTTTTGAGCTTGCTCCAACTCTGCTCATGCGCAGTGCTAATAAAATGCTGCGCTTACACCTGTTTTTTAGATGTGAGCACACCTCTGGATCTGCTCTGAAAACTACCGTTTCAATACCATGTGAAGCATTCCACTTGTGTAGTTTTTTATGCCTCTGAAGATATCCCCAGCTGGATGAAATGCGTCAGTCCATGTTTCTGGGTCTCAATTGTAAATTTTTATTCCACAATGTGACTTTTTATTCTTTTCCACGGCGGGTGCACACACCGTGTTTATACCTGCAAGAACTGAGACACACACACACGTGCCTACACTGTGCGGTTCACAAGTAATATTGCCTAAAGGTAGAAGCTGGAATTTATTATTAACAGCAAACTACCTTATTTGACCCGTGGAGTGATTGGAGCTGCGGGTGGCTTAGAATCCACCGGTTATAGACCAAGAAGCCCTGTGAGGACCGATATTAACATGAATGTATGATTTGAGCTGTGGTCTATAGCGGAGGGCTGAGAATACACCAGCTGCATTTGACAGGAGCAGACCAAGCAGCTCTGTGAGGACTGATTTTATTCCTCACCTCCATTTTACAGGGAGGACGTTTATCTAGACCACCACTTTATCGTTATCTACTAATTGGGTGATATCAAATCCCTCTATTTGCTACCTCTGCCGTTTATATTACTAAGAAAGACCACATCAATAGTCCTTGAGTTGGACTGTTATTTAGTATCAAAGTAGCGTGTTCTTATATTTAGGCTACATAGTGGCAACATTGTGTGCTTCCTTTATATGCCTCAGGATCTATTGAAATATGCTGCATTTAATTATTAATACAGTTCTGAAAAGTTTATTATACTGGGGAATATTACCCTTCCAGGACTTTCTAGAACATCTATGATTTTTGGTTATTTCTCCAAGGGACTGAGTTGCATATTTTAAGTATGGAAAGACTATCTTTTTACCCAACGGTTGATTTGAATTCTGGGCCCAGGAACAATAGTTGTATATTTTATATATGCTTTTTTTTTATTGTGTTTTTATTATGTTTAATTTTATTATTTAATAAAAATTGTTTTGTTTTTTTATTGAAAACCCTATCCAATGTTTTAGTTAGTGGTTTTTCTAGTGGAACCTTTTTCTTTTTTGTACACTCTTGTATGTGTTTATAGATTTTCTCCACTTAGCTCAACTTGTGTCACTTTAGTAAACAGTGTGTCATTACATAGTGAGTCAAATATAAAATCAGTATTGGTAACAAAAGGTGATTACTGCACAGTTGTGCCAGTCTTCAATCTCTTCAACACCTACTGTGATCATGCTCACTAAAACAATGTTGTGTGCAGCAATATATCAAATTGCCAGTGTTCCATCTTCCAAATATTATAAGCATATCTTACCTTCAATACATATAACACTGCAATAGAGGAGCAGACAGCAAACAAGGGAAATGGTATCTTGTGTATTAACCTTCATCACATACATATTTCTAATATATAAAACTATTTACAAATGTCTCATAGTTTTTCTTGAAATGGTGCCTAATAGATAAGATCAAGTTGTCTTATATGTGTGTTCCTTATTTCACTCAACAGAGGTGGAACTGCCAGAGACAATGGAGTCGGCCTCCACCGGGCACTTCTTCTTAATTGTATCTGGCAGTTTCCCATTCCATGCTCCTGGTCACCCTTACCCCCAGTATTCCCCATAATATTCCTCCAGTTCCCCAGCACACTGCTGCCTCCAATGCCCCCGTGCTGCACATATTGGCAGGAGCAGAGAACTAGGTACATATCTCCTCTCTGCTCTCTCCTCATGTGATGTCATCATCATGTTCCAACAGTGTCAGTGAGGAGCTGGCATCTAGCCTCCAGGCTAGGTTCGCTGTCAGAAAATGCTATTGAACAGCTCTGAAACCACTGATACCTGCTACTGCAGAGCTAAGTAAGTATCAGTGGGCCCCCATCAGCTCTGGGCCCGGGATAACAGTCCTGGCTGTGCCCCTCTGAGTCATCTTTGTGTGAGGGTCATCAAAGGGTCATCTTTGTATAAGTATTGGTTGATGTCAGTGTAAGGAAGGAATAGTCAACCTTTGGCACCTTAATTCCCTGCATGCTACAACAACATGGACATAGTTGATGCTTATAGCTCACCTGGAATGCCACAGACAGGTCCAGTGCGAAGCAGTCCGCGAGGGGATGCAGGACAGGATGGCGCCAGGCTGGAATCTGCCCACTAAGATGGACACAGCTGTGAAACATTCTGAGAGCGCCTTACACCTCGTCCCTTATTGTTTACTCACTGAATGATGCTGGCATGACCTAAGGTTACATCAGCATCATTCACATCTGAGCCCGCCAAGAAGGAGAGCAGCAGCCGGAAGGAGGGGAAGACTTCAAAGGTAAGTAAGTAGAGCTGGTGAGATGTCATGGGGAATACTGGGGGACTGATAACACATGATGAGGAATACTGGAAGCTGAAGTGACATGATAGGGAATACTGGGAGTTGGAGAGACATGATGGGGAATACTCGGGGGTTGGAGAGACATGATGGGGAATACAAGGAGGCTGGAGACACGTGTTGAGGAATACTGGGAGGTGGAGAGACATGATGAGAAATGCTGGCAGCTGAAGACACATGATAGGGAAAACTTGGAGCTGGAGACACATGATGGGAATACTGGGGGGCTGGAGAGATATGATGGGGAATACCAGGGGGATTAGTAGACATAATGGGGAATAATGGGAGCTGAAGACACATGATGGGGAAGATTGGGAGCTAGAAACACATTATGGGGATTACTGTGGTGCTGGAGACACATAATGGGGAGTACTGGAATCTGAAGACACATGATGGAGATTACTGGGGTGCTGGAGACATATGATGTGGAGTACTGGAAGAAAAATACACATGATGGGCAATACTGGGAGGCTGGAGAGACATGAATTGGGAATACTGGTAGGCATGAATGATAATATATATAGCCTATACTATGTGGTGGTTTTTAGGAGGAAGTGGGAATTGTATAGCAGAGACTAGGACACTGTATTGTAAAGTGGTTACTATGATTTATTTTCTTTTATTGTGGTTACAAGATAGTGTTTTATAACGCTTCCACGCTTACTATAATCTAGGATGGTCACTGGTATTCAATGTTAAATTTGAAGTTCAAAGAGGGGGCCCCAAACACCCTAGCACTGGCCCTGGCCACAGATTATCAGTGCCTGGTGTAGGGTGATTATATTGTAGATTTTTAGACTGGTAGATTGCTGAGAATGATTTAGGATAGGCTATACCTATTGGTGTGCAATATAGTCAATTAAACCAGGGTTCAAAATTAAATCAGTGAAAATTTAAGATTAATGTGGTTACAGCTGAAGGCTATTGGACGTCAGTATTCCTTGTTGCCTTGAGTGCTAAAATATTGTTAAGCCCTTGTATTTACAGTATGGGTTCTGTAGTACCACGGGGCAGTATTGTTGCTGCAGTCTTGCAAGTGTATGTAATTATTTATTTTACATGTTAAAAATATATATATACAGAATCAATGTTTATATACTATGCAACATTTGTCTTTCTTTCAGGAGTTAACAGATTTTATGACAACATTGAAGAGATGGTTGGATACAGGCCTTGCATCTGGTGGAAGCTCTGTTGGTCTTTTTTCACACCCATCGTTGTAGCGGTAAAAAAAAAACTTACTTTAATAAGAATAGAAAAGTCGATGTTAGAATTTCCACAGATTCAGATTGTTGTAAATAATGAAGAGATACATTATTTTAATAAAGGTGGACTATATGTAAATAGTCAACCATCAATTTAGCATTCAACAAATATAAAACAAAGTAGACTTGTTATCTTACGTACTAAATTGCAACACACTGATTAAATGTCAAGAAGCTTCCCTAAGGAAAGAGCTTTACAGTAGCATCTATTTCTGTCCCGTTCGACGCCAAAAAACAGCACTTTGCATTAATTTTCCGGTGTTGACTTTGTGACCTTTTCAACACTGATTCTGCTCTGACTTGAATTACTCAACTTTGCAAGAGTTTAACGGAAGTTAAAGAACGGTTGCAGTCTCCGCATAGAATGGCTTATGTATTAAATCTTTTACTTTCTATTGCAGGGCGTGTTTCTTTTCAGTGCCGTGCAGATGACTCCTCTTACCATGGGAAGCTATGTTTTCCCATCATGGGGACAAGGCGTTGGTTGGTTCATGGCCTTGTCTTCGATGTTACTGATTCCTGGCTACATGATTTATATGTTCCTGTCTCTCAAAGGGTCTTTAAAACAGGTAAGAAATGTGACCTTTCAGTAATGTACAATAAATAAGAATGGCATCATTTACTAAAATAAAAGGGCTGGATTCAGAAAGCTGATTTGTAGTGCACGAATCCCTAGCTAAGATGCAAAAAGATCAATCATTTCTAGGCTGCACTATAACAGCCTTGGTCTACTTTAAGATTTTCAACTCAAGCACATAGGAAGTCATGGAGCTACAAAGGTCTGGATTGGTGCATCGAGATAGCATGTCTATAATGTACATTGTACTATAATTTACATTTTACCAAGAAGGAATACCCACTTGCTGTTGCAACTTAGCCCCTCCATTGGCCAGTGTCAGAAATGTTGTTCCTCTTAACTCTGGCTGGTTTAGGATGCATTCCTATTGGGTAACACAGATGTGTGGGCGGACCAAAAAATGACCCGTGATTCATTTGGAATGCATGGAAACTGGGGAAAATCTCATTTCTGGATCCGGCCCAATCTTTCTGTTTCATCACTTTGATCCCTGGTGTAAATGAATGTTCCCTGGATTTGCAAACATCAGTAAGTCAATGGTGGCACAATGTTACAGTATATGTTCTGAGAGTTTTATAAGCAATGTACCCCTTCAAGGGGCAATTTCGAGCAGGGTGCTAATGCATTGGAACACACTTTAAATGATTCAGAATTATGCACACTAACCAATTCCAAAAGTGGGGTGGGGGGTATCTGAATCAGTAAGGACTTGGCCTTTACGTATGATCATCCATTACGGAAGCAGCCCATTACACACAGGGGCATGTGATTAAGGGCCGTATTCACAGATCCGTTATGTAAAAGTACGCAATTATACGCATGCACATAGCAAGGCAACACCCATGACCCTCCCCTCACACGGACGTGTTGCCGGTGACTTCCGCCTCCACAGAGCAACCCTAACTGTACGTGTGCATTTCCATGCATATAATACTTGCGTTTGTGCGTATTTAACTAACTGCACCCTCAAATGGACATTTAAAAGCCGCCCCCCACTCACTTTCATGTAACTTTGTCTGTACGGATTTCAACCACGCCCCTCCGCACGTATGTCCCTAAGTGCGATTCCCAAGTACGTGTCTAATGGATTTACGTGCGTAAATTCAACGTAAACAGTGTAAATAAAGTTACCACCCATGTGCAGTTCATCCAATCCTAAAAATACGCACGGAACTCCAAGCAAAAACGGATCTGTGAATATGGCCCTAAAAGATAAAGTAGGTTTCAGGGCATGGAAATTTCTTATGTGCGGGTGCATATAATATAGCATCGCACTTAGCATAAGTTCGCCTTCGCTGCAGAGACTTGCAAGCGCTGCGTGCACTCAGTTCCGGATCCGGTCCTTTGTCTCTGTCACACTATGTGGTAGCATGTCCTGATGAACCACAAATACCAGGATATCTTGACAGCAAAGAGTCACTGGTATTTTCTCTGTAGTGTGCCTGGGATAAAAAGCAAACTTACCATACATAGAAAATAAGAGCAGGCACTAAGGGTTAATAAAACATGCACATTAGTTAAAGAATATAAATGAATTTATGAAACTTCACAAAAAAAAAAAAAAAACCATGATAATCAAACACTAATCATAAGAACCAGGTAATTGTTTAAGCAATTAATGTTTTATCTTACTGGCCAGTATGATCTATATGAAATTGGAGTCTCTCAGTCAGTCAATGATTTAAAAAGCTGCACAGGCCAACTGCTATGATTGACAGAAGGCCTGTGCAGCCAATCAGTACAGAAACTGATGAAGGGCCCTTGCAGCCAATCAGCTAGAAGGAACTTCTCTCAGCACCTCACTCTTCAATAAAGATCATTCCTCCCAGCAAGAACAGTGCGTAGCACCAATATTGTGCCCTTTCACTAGCGGAATATCATCCCGGTTATCATGATAATCGCTCTAGTCTGGCCAACTTTAAACAGATGACCAGATCCAAAGCAGGCATGGGATGTTTAGAAGCAGCAGGTGTTTGGTTGTTATAACCCTGTGTGTTTCTGGAGGTATCAACCGCATGTAATTAGCCTTCAGTGGCAAATTAATTGTGTCATCTCCAGCCAGACCCTTTTTCTGGGTCCGTGCTCCACTTCATCAGTCTGTTTCACTTAATAGCGGTCCATAGTATGCTTGATTTATTCTATCATCCAATCAGATCTATTTATCAGGTGTTCGTCTGAACACCACTCATGGGCATAATAATTGTGTATGTGTATTGTGTGATAGTCCATGTCTTTGGCTTGTAGCTTGGCCTTTGATTGTTTACATGTCCTCAACTACCTATGGAGTCTGCCCTATAATCCTTGAAGTTCATTGATGAAATTCCTCTTTTATTAAATGCCCCAAGCTTTCCAGGAACATTCGTTATTTGCATAATTTCCACAGCCAACACATTTTATGTCACAGAGACTTCTCTTTACATTATTGTATACTGTATACGTAGCCTTATATCTCCAGGTCAAAAAAAAAAGTTCACTTTTACTTTTCCACCAGTAGGCTTCAAAAATGAATAAAAAATAATTTGCAGAACATGGATCTGATTCACACTTAAGAACGCGATAGGTTCCTAAATATACGCAACTAATAGCAATGAAACTCCCTCGGCACGCCCCCGGTTTTCGGTTTCTTAGGTGACTTATGAGTGCCATAGGGTTCCCTTAACTGTAGGTTCGCATTTGAATACGTAGAGCATCTACTTAGGAACTTAGAACGCCCGTTTTTGCGTATGTTACTACGAACCTAGCGATTTTAAGTTCGTAGTCTATAAGCACGGAATTTGCAAACTTAAGTCCAACGCAAATAGCGTATAAAAGTTACTACACATGCGCAGTGCATCCGTTCTTAAATATACGCACCTAAAATCATAAGAATTCTTAAGTGTGAATCGGGTCCCATATTATTAGTCGGGATAAGTGACCTTTAGTGTTCTGTCAACAAAACAGGTACAACAATGATTGTCAGGCATTGGCTGGTCGGTCACCTTTTTAAATCAAGAGATCAAAATTATAAGCGGAAGCTTGAAATTCCTGTGCCCGCCAGATCAGATGCATGTGTCACCAGCAGGTATAGTCACACAGTCAATTCACACAATTATCTAATTTACACTCTATCTTTAATTCAAAGCTCTGGTAGTCAATGGTGCTTTAGAGACACACAGGAAGCCTATAATCAGTGGGCTTCAGTGTGTCAAAGGTGACCACCGTTGGTCCAACAAAAATGTTACTCCAACAAGGTAATGGAACCAGGGGGCGGTATTCAGAGATCCGTTAGTTAAAGGCACGCAATTATACGCACGTACGTTGCAAGTCAACACCCATGACCCTCCCCTCACTCGGATGGGTTTTCGGTGACTTACGCCTCTATAGAGCACCCTTATCGCTGCGTGTTCATTTACATGCGTATAATACTCCCGTACGTGCGTATGTAACTAACCGTGCCCTCAAATGGTCATTTTAATGCCTCCCCCACCCGCATGTGCAGTTACTCTGATCCTAAAAATACACATGGAACTCCGCGCAAAGACGTGTCTGTGAATACGGCACAGGGTTATACCTGTAGTCTGAGATAAAGAATTAAGATGATATCGATATTTTACCAAAGTGTTGGGGAGGAACATCATGTTAACATACGTTTTAGTAATTGCCTATTACATTTTTAATAAGAAGTAATACATTATTTATGTCCCTAGCGTCTGCAAATCATGATCCAGCCAACTGATGATATTGTTCACTCTGAAAATGGACCCGAACAGTTGTCAAAGAGCAATTCAGCAAATAAGGAAGCCTATATATAAAGATACTGTCCTACGGAAATGCAATTGTGATGATATTTTAAATACAAAATGGTTGTCATAACCACATATTTACATCTGGAAAAAAGAATTTACCTACCTCCAGTGGCTAAAAGGGGACCATCACCAGTAGCACAAGGAAATCAACTCGGTTATTTTCTTACTGTTTTGTGGAGTAACATGAATGGTTTGTGTGTTCAGGCAATTTAGACTGTTAATGTTTTTATCTTTCCTGCGAGAGCTGAATTTGTAAATGAAAATACCATTTTTAAACCTGCATTTGGCTATGAAGATATGAGGTTTTGTGTGACTGGTTTTTAATTCTGTATGAAAACACTTCTTAAGGGCAGCTCCCTAGACTTTGAATTATTCCATTTAAAAAAATCTTTTCTTTTTACAGAGTTAGAGCAAGCAAAAAGTTTAAAAGAAAATACAATTTTGATTAATGAGAATTATTATATTTTTTGTTATTGACAATAATGAAGCACAACTTGTTTTCCAAATAACAAAAAACTTTCAAGGGACCAAATTGTACTTGTATCTTTTATAGCAAAAAAAAAAAAAAAAGTATATTGTAACAAACACCAGCTTTTTCTCTTCTTTTAATACGTTAAGTTCACAATTGCACAATCTATTACACACTGTGCCGAATATTCAATTAAATCACGTTAAGCCCAGTTAAATAATGAGAGACACTTGACTCATTTTCTACAATAAAGAAAATCAAGTAAACAATCTCTTTGCATACCACAGATACCAAGAACAGTTGCTTGTTATGTGTAAGATGTTGGTTTGGTGACAATTTT
>WWET01003323.1:35274-48876 GCA_011038615.1 Limnodynastes dumerilii | reverse complement strand
CACATTCATTCATTCATTGGTTCTTTCACACAGTCATGATTTCATGAAAGTCTTCTCAGTTGCTGAAGGGTATAAAGTTGCCTTCTCATCATTTGTAACCTTCCTTAATCATGATTAGTGGTAATAACAGCAGTCAATCTATGTGCAAGTCATTGGGCCTGATTCAGACTTAAGAAGGAGCTTGAAATTAAGGACCAGATTCAGACCCCCGCACATTTTCCGTGCGTGTGGTGGTCTGTAGTTACGTGAGACAGAGGGGAGTGCACACCCCGTCACTCCCCTCTGTTGTGTGGACATTATGGCAGCTTACGCTGCCATAAGCCTGCATTAAGTCTCACGTGCTGATCAGCGGTCCGTACAACTGCTGATCCGCTGCAGTGTGGGAGCCCCCTCCCACACTGTACAGTTAGCATGCTTATCCCCACCCGCATACTTTATATGCTAGGGTTACTATAGTAACCCTAGCGTAACATCTGGAGGACGCATGCGCCCTCCAGTGAAATCAGGTCACTTACGCAGTTTGCGTGCGTAAGTCACCTATCGGTATTAAATCTGAATCTGGTCCTAAGAGAGGAAAGTTACACCTGGACAAAACCATGCTAATTTCAGGGGGAATCAAGTTAATTGTACTCATTGTTTGCAGGGATATATCTTTGAAATGCTTACTGCACACAGATAGTGATCAGCTTTACTTTTACACAGTTATTTAGACTTGGGATAGGAAATACCACCTCTCAACTCTAATACTGTTTACAACAGATGAAATATGACTCCCCTGCAATCAACATGGTTTAGCCCAGGTGTGACTTTAATTTCTTATTTTAAGAAGATTATTAAGTGTGAATCAGGTCCTAAATTTCAAGCTCCTTCTTAAGTCTGAATCAGGTCCATTATGATTAGAGCTGTCACAGTCACAGTTTTTTCATCGATGGTTTGGTGCATACTACCCCAATGTCAGAACACCATGGATCATCCCTCCATGCCCATAAAGTTGTCCTATGCTGTATACCTTATTTGTATATGACTATAAATAACACAGTCTTTGCCACATCATTGCGAGTACACTGAACCCTGAATCAGCCCCACAGTATTTTCCATTAAGGAGATCTCCTTCTGTATAGAATGTTATAATTGGTAGTCGTAAGCACGTACGGGGTGAGTGAATTCCTCTGTCAGTTATGTGTCCAGAACCGCCCACCCTCATCCTCATCTACATGCCAATCCCTGCCCCCCCCATGCATGGCTTAGAAATGCAGATTTGAAGGAACGTCTTATCAGTTCCGTACAATAGGAGATCCGTTGTGTAACATTTGCAGCATGAATATGCGGTTGTATAGTTTAGGGAGACTTACTCAAGCGGCTTGCATAAGTCCCCTAACGTTACTAATTCTTAATCAGGTCCTTTGAGTTTAGGACTTTGTTTGATCCATATGCATAGTCCAGTAACTCACTAATAATACTCAAATGTAGAACAGTTATTATAACACTAAAGACAGCGGCATAACAACTAAGGATGCAGGAGGGGCAACTGCTATAGGGCCCAGAGAAGAGAGGGATTCAAGACAGCCGTCCTCCCTACAGAGTAAGCTAGTTCTGGAGGGGGCCTGGTGATGCCTTTTTGTTGGATGAGGGCCTCTTCTGCACACACATATGCTCAGTACAGGCAGTCTTGCGTTATTCCTGTAAGATGAGATCAGAGTTTGGTGGTGGGTAAGAAGCAGCCAAAATTGGCTATGCAGCATTTAGGTCCAGACATTGGAACCCCTGGAAAATAGCCCATTCTGCATTATCTTTACAAGAATAATAAGCAATTATTTTATTGGATGCCAATTGCGGCACTGTAATTTGTTTAAAAAGCAAACTAAATTGTCCTTAATCCTCCCCATGGGGGATTTTATCATCTCTAAGCAATCTGCGTGAATTTAAAGTTTCAGGTTATTCTTAAAGACGTATTATTGCTTATTTCAGTTTCATTGACTACATTATAAATTGTAGTATTTATTACTTTTTGTAATCTGATCAGCCATTAATACTACAGTATATTGTAGGATAAAGTTGAGATTTGCTATGAAAATACTTCAAGCAAATTATATAAAGTAGCCTTTAATTTAATATATTAATTTTATTGTATTAACTTTTTTCACATTTTTGAAGTCGTTCAACAAACCAGTTCAATAGCTGAAGACAGATATTTTGAGGTTGTCAATTTTTTTAATTGGGTGTTGGGTAGTATAGATGATGGTGATTGGCTCATTTGAGTTGAGAAAAACTTTTAAATGTTTTGTTATGGTACTTAATAAAGAGAAAATTGAAACCAGATGGTATTCCAGGTTTTTAATACACTATATTATCTTTAATCCCTGGGTTGTTTAACCTGTACAAAGGTAGAGACTTCATATTAGCAGGTGTGTGTCGGCAGTCAGAATGACCCTTTTTAGAAAGGGCTGTTTTCTATCAGCCAGTTTCGAAGTGGCTCTAAAATCATTTGCTTCTGCCTCACCAAGGAGAAGCAATCGTTAATCGTTAAGGACGAAACGGAAGCGGCGAATGGTAAGTGTTTATCTATCCCTAACCCTTGTGCTAATTCTTACCCCAACCCACCATTTCCATTACCCTAACCCTCTCTTTCCCGCAGCCTGACCCTAACCGTCTCCTGCCCGCAGCCTGACCCTAAGACTCCCATCCCGGCAGCCTGACCCGTCGGGCACCAGGTTTCGAAAATAATGAATGGGCAAGTTTGCCGATAAATACATTCTGCAAACTTACCCATTCATTAATAAAATCTTCTAATTACAGCTATTCTTGAAACAGTCAGCTGAAAATGAGCTGTCTGTATTTCGTAAATAGCATTTTCTTTACGGAGACCGCATCCCAAATTAATAAAGGGTGGTGCTAACCCCTAAACTGCTAAAAAGAATCAATACAAAGCAGAAAAAAATTTGATGAAAAATCGAGGTGCACAAAGAATAAAGGCCAGATTTACTAAATTGCAGGAAAACAAAAGTGGAGATGTAGCCCATAGCAACCACTCAGATTCTAACCCTCACTTTCCTATTACGTACTAGAGACTGTCAGCTAGAATCTGATTGGTTGCTATGGGCAACAGCGCTCGGCACTCCATGAATGAGTGCTGAACGCTGTAGTGAGTGTAATGAGCGCTGTTTTAATCTGTCAGCCTCTGACAGCTTCTGTCAGCCAGTGGTCCCGCCCAGCTTGGACCCCTAGGCCTGCCTGGAACTGCCTAGTCCCTTCCATCCAGACTCAGGCCCCACCTCCTTGCTATGGGGCCCTGGGTCTGTCACCTTCCATCCCTGCACAAACACACACACATATTTTCTATGGCCCTGTAATGTCTTAGTCTGTCAGTAAGGTTGTGAATGGTGTGAGTTTGTTTTGTGCTTACTTTTGACTTCACAGTAACTTGTTTTTCATTTCATATTCGAGAACCCTGGCATAGACTGATTTCTTGGCACGCCATCCAAACTGTTCATAAGACTTCTACCCCAATAATCCTATTAGGATTAGCGACGGGCGGTGGGGACATAACCCTGTAATCGCTTAGTATCCACAGTGACCGGAACCAGAGATAATGCATAGTGTGTATGCAGCATTCTATTATAAATCATGTTATAGGTTATAATAAAGAAAATAGCCCATTGTGGTCTTTTTTAAAGAGTTCTGGGATCCTCTGTAAAGAGTGGAAGTTTTGTAAAATTCTTGTTCATTCTCCCCTTGCTTCCATTATCAGCTTTTGAACAGCTACAATCGACAAGAGCAAAGTCTTATTTTAATTATTTTTAGACAGCCACGAAGTGAGAGTATTCTCTAGGGAAATACCAGTGATAATCTGGGCATTAAGATAAGCAGCCAAGACCAGTTATCATACGCTAAGATCTATACAATGAAGCTATATAAACACATTTTTATTGAAATGGGTCTGCAGAAATAGGTTTCAATAGCTTGTGGTGCGTAAATATTAAAATGGTCAAAATTGTTCTGCAAAATGTTTGCATCTTGTGACACTTTGAAGAGGAACCTCACCGCTCAGATAAAAATAAATATATGCACATTGTAGATGGTAAACATGATGAAATGCTAACAAGGTCATTTAGTGTGCTTGATAACCATTCTAGCATACTACTCAAGGTCACTTCCATCCAGCCCACTGGACCAGTGAAAAGCAAGAGCTTGAGGGGGATGTGCAAAGCACCTTGGAGGGGATTTTCCAAATGTGCATCACAGCACAACATTAGTACTCTAGCTTCATTGCTGATGGCTAGGAACATCACATCAGGATGCCAAGTCATAGCTGTATTGGGCCTGTGCACATGATTAGTATTGTAGAACCTCCTTATATTTTTTGAACCCTAGAAAACAAAATCGCCCTTCCTCCACTTTGACACGTCTCTGCCTCTTTATTCTTCTTCTCCCCTCCTGTTTAGTGCTAGGACCACCTTAGCACAAAAAAACCTTGACTGTAGCAGGTGGCTTATCATATGCTGTGGTGATGGTAACTGAGCAGCTGATTAAGAGACGCTAAAGTGACTGTCTCTGAGCAGCAGGGTGACTGGAACAGGAGCTCTGCGGTGATGGAAACAGAGCAACGGAATAGGAGACGCTGCGGTGACAGTCTCTCAGCAGCGACCACTGTGTGACTACAAGGAACAAAAGACAGGTCCGGCGCTGCATACAGACATTATATAACACTATGGGTCAGATTTATTAAGCTGCGGGTTTGTAAAAGTGGAGATGTTGCCAATAGCAACCAAGCTGACATTTTCCAGTTTGTAATAGGAAAGTGAGAGCTAGAATCTGATTGGTTGCTATAGGCAACAACTCCACTTTTCCAAACCCGCAGCTTAGTAAAACTGGCCCTATGTGTCAGCACCGTTGCGTGTCCCCGCAACAATACTTCACATTGCGAAATAGGGACAGCCGAAAGTAGCTTTACGGCTGTCCCTATTTTGAATGTGAAACACAGCAGACATATTTTTTTATGAATGGGTGAGCATGCGATTCACATATCCACCCATTCATTTTCGGAAAATGCGGCATCATCATAGTAATGTACTTAAAAGGCACAATAAAAATGAAAAAAAATAAAAAAAGCTAAGAGAAAGCAAAACATTTTTTTTTATTTAAGGTCGCAGAGGATTTTGCATTGATTCAATGGCAACAATCCTGAAAATAATTTAACTTTCATTCCATTGTCTAAAAAATATATCAATTTATTGGGGGTAAATATTTTTTACAGTAGGCACTGTAGATGCTTTAAACATACCTTTCCTACTGCATTTATCAGATGTGGAATATTAAAAGACTTAACAGCAGGTTACCATTTTTCTGGCAAAATATAAAAAGCTGCATCTGCTCCTTCTGACCTCTCCTTAATCATCACCCTCCTACTTTCTAAAGCATTAGAACAGCCAGCTGCAATTTCTGAAACGCCTCTGCACTTAGGTGGAAGAACTTCTAAAGCTAGCTCTGTGCACATAAAAAAAAAACTGGCAGGGCTAAAAAAAAAACGCTACAAGACTTCAACCTAAAGTAAATCTTTCTTTGCAATAAACGCTGTACTTGGAACAACGTGTAACAGCTGACCAGGCCACGCTAAACAAAGCAATTTCCATTCTTGAGGTCACTCTCGCTGTGATTAAGAAAACACTCTTGCACAAAAAACATTGACTCAGTTGGTCGAATGTTTTTCTTTGTTAGAACATTTTACAAACATAAATATTGTTTCTTATTTTTTTGTCTGGACTTATAATAAGCCTCATGTAGAGTTCTTTGTTTCCTTCCAAAACTGCAATTTAAAAAAAAATATGGCACTAACACGTTTTAATGAGATTAGTTTTTTAGTACTCTTTGGTGTGGAAGATTTTATTTTAAAATCAAAAAAAGAAAAATTGGAAATTAAATATACAAATACTTGTTTAGTATAGAAGGAGATAGGTTTGAGTTTTCTGAATACACATTTTCATGAGGCAATTCTATATATTTTTTTCATATTTTTTGTCAAAATACTTTTATAAAAAATCCCAACCATCTGGGATTATTTGTATGATCACTTAAAAGGAACATGAAGTTTTTTATTCTATTGATTGATATCAGTGGGTCGTCTTCACACCTAAGAGGGAGCTAGGCGTGGACAGAACCATACAGCCCATAACCTGTCCCCAGTGTTTAGGTACCGTATGGCACTTAAGAAGGCCATTGGGCTACCTTATCTTACTGTGCTTAGTTTCCTTCTTAAGAAGGAAACTATACACGGATAATCCCTCCCCCCGCACTCCCCGGCTAATCTAAATCCCTCCCAAAGGCGGCATTAGGCCGCCTCTTTCTAACTAAACTACTCCGTGTGGTCTTTAAATACCGCATGGAGGCAAACTACGTACCTAACTGGTACGTAGATTGCGTAAATGACCTACAACGCCTGCCTACATTTTGCAAATCTTTGGCTTGTGAATACAGTCCACTATCTTCAGGATTCCAATTCTGTACCTGTTCATTGTGTTAGGGTACCCTGGTTTTACCTGGATAGAGAACTGGGGTGACCACACAGAGAGAGAGAGAGAGAGGAATCAGGTAACTCACCAGTATGTAGAGCTTGCGGCCGTCTTGAGTGTTCGCTAGAGCCCCTGATGGTGGGGATAGACTGGAGCTGGTGAGTCTTCTTCAGGATACAAACCTTAGAGAAAACCCGGAACAGGAAATGGGATAAGGGGAAATGGATTATAGCAAAAGCAGGTAAGTGGGTGTAGTAGTAACAGAAGGGACTGCACTAAACAAACAACAAGAAGCACTAAACGTACAGGACCGGGAAGACAGAACTGGACAGACTTACTAGACTGACTAGGGAACTCACACCACACACATGCCAGCGGGAGAATCCCCTAGGGGATTAACATAAACAAACACTCAGGAATAGAGGTGGTTAACACAGGAAGGAATAGACAATCAGGATAGAAGAGGGGATTGGCACAAAAGGATAACAAGCTGGAACTAGGAAGGGCAATGATGGGACACTCAAGAAAGCAACAGAGCAATGTACAGAAGATAAGAGAGGCAAGATAAAGATAAGAAGCACGGGGCAGCAGATGCTATAATCGGCAAGTGACTGAAGCAGCTGACTGACCTTTAAAGGAGAGAGGAGCCAACAGCAGGAAAAGCCAGCACGCGCCAAAAATCACTGCAGCAATACCCAAATGAGAGGAGAGCAAGGAGCGGCATGTACAGAGAGAAAACCCCACCTGCTACTGCGATTGGAGGAGGCCAGGTTGCTAGGAGATGACAACACATCGCTGGAAGCAAGATGGCTGCGCCCATGGTCCGTCGCATAACGCGCGCCGGGGACCGCTGCAGAGTCTGGAGGCAGGGACTGAGGTAAGTGCTGGGCATGCGCAGTGCGAAATTTCGGACGAAAATACGCAAAAAAACGTCGTACGCTCGCTCGAAATCGGCCAGTTTCGTAGCTCTGGATCAGGCCCATAGTTACACGCTAGCTGTTGCTGGCGGCGTGTAACAGTACCCCCCCCCCCTTGAGGAGGGATCAAAGAGCCCCTAGGACCTGGTTTAGAAGGGAATTTGATATGACATTTTCTGATAAATTCTACATGGATGTCTTTTTCGTTGACCCATTCCGTTTCTTATGGGCCATAGCCCTTCCAGTGTAAAAGATAAAACAGACGTCCCCGAACTCTTCAGGAATAAAGAATAGATTCAACCTGGTATTCTTCATGATCCTGAACGATGACTGGTGGTGGCTGAGAAGAAACTGGTCTGGGAAATTTATTAGAAGGCCGCCAGAGTTTGAGAAGAGAAGAGAGAAACGTGTTGGGAATCTTCAAAATCCTAGGGAGTTTAAGTCTGAATGCCACCGGATTGACTTTTTTAATTATAAGAAATGGCCCAATGTAACGAGGTCCTAATTTTTTGGAAGGTTGACGGATGCAAAGATTTTTGGTTGATAACCATACTCGATCACCAACCTTGAAAGAGCAAGAAAGCCTACGGACATTCACCCTGTTCTTAGTACGAAGTATGGTGTGACAAATAGAAGATCTGACCTTTTTCCACACGGATTTCAGATGTCTGATGGTGTCAATAATCTCAGGACACGAGGAGAAACTGTTGGGTACCAGAGAGGCAGCCCTAGGGTGTTGACCCAACGCACAGTAGAATGGAGAAGTGTTGGTGGCTGAGTGAGTCGAGTTATTGTAAGAAAACTCTGCCCATGGTAGATTGGGATTCCAGTTGTCTTGAAGGCAAGAAGAATAGCAGCGAAGGTACTGTTCCAAAACCTGGTTGACCCGCTCTGTTTGTCCATTGGTCTGAGGATGGTATATCGATGAGAGGCTGATGTGTACTCCAAGTTGGTTGCAGAAGGACCTCCAGTACTGAGCGACAAATTGCGGTCCTCGATCAGACACGATATCTTCCCGGCAACCCATGGAGACGAACAATATGAAGGACAAACAATTTAGCTAAAGTTTTAGCACACGGTAAACTGGATAAAGGAACAAAATGGGCCATTTTACTGAACCGGTCGACAGTGACCCAGATGACCGTACAACCTGCAGACTCCGGAAGGTCTGTAATTAAGTCCATGGAGAGATGTGACCAAGGTCTTCTGGGGACAGGTAATGGCTGAAGCGGCCCTATGGGTGCTGACCTGGGAGTTTTATTAGATGCGCAGACTGGACAGGCTGCAATAAATTCCTCAACATCACTATGCATGGAAGGCCACCAGACTGTTCGTGAGAGAAATTCCAATGTTTTCCTCCTGCCGGGATGTCCAGCTGATTTGTTGCAATGACCCTTAGAAATAACTGCTTTAATGAGTTTAGCTGGAACGAACAACCGATGAGGTGGTTTTTTATGAGGACTCTGGTTTTGAACCTGTTGAAGACGAACCTAAAGATCCTGGGTAAGACCGGCAATGATGAAATTTTTTGAAATAATGGGAAATGGAGGAGAAGGATGGTTTTGATCTGGGAGAAATGAACGAGAAAGGGCATCCGCTTTCTTATTTAAAGATCCAGGCTGGTAGGTTATAGAAAAGTGAAAACGTGTGAAGAATAGAGCCCACCTGGCATGTCTAGGATTGAGCCTTTTTGCTGACTCAATAAAAGCAAGATTTTTGTGATCCGTCAATACAGTCACCTTGTGGAGTGCCCCCTCCAACCAATGTCGCCATTCTTCAAAGGCCATTTTGATGGCCAATAACTCTCTATTTCCCACGTCGTAGTTCCTTTCCGAATTGAAATTTTTTTAGAAAAGAACGCGCAAGGATGGAGTTTGAAGTCCTCGGGATCTTCTTGTGAAAGGACAGCTCTTGCACCCACATCTGATGCGTCGACCTCAATGACAAAGGGTAATTCAGGACGAGGATGACGTAAGATGGGGGCAGAAATAAATGCCTGCTTGAGTTTTTGAAATGCTTCCACAGCGGGTTGACCCCAATTTTTAGGATCAACTGCTTTCTTGCATAAATGCGATAAAGGAGACATCAAAATGCAGAAATTCCTGATAAAACGTCTATAATAGTTGGAGAACCCTTGAAAGCGTTGAATCGCTTTGAGATCTGCTGGTTGAGTCCAATCCAAGATGGCCTTGACCTTGTCAGGATCCATTTTAAAACCTTCAGGAGAAATAATGTAGCCGAGAAAAACAACTTGAGAGATTTCAAACTTGCACTTTTCAAGTTTAGCAAATAGGGAGTTCTCCCGCAGACGAGACAGGACTTGAGCCACATGGGATCTATGAAGCTGTAATGAAGAGGAAGATATAAGGATATCATCCAGGTAGACCACTACGAACCTACCAAGGAACTCCCGGAGGACGTCATTAACAAGGTCTTGGAATACGGCAGGAGCATTGCAGAGTCCGAATGGCATGACAAGGTATTCGTAGTGGCCTGAGTGTGTATTAAATGCTGTCTTCCACTCATCCCCTTCACAGATCCGAATGAGATTATAGGCCCCTCTCAGGTCGATCTTAGTATAGACGGTGGCTCCTTTGAGCTGATCAAACAAATCAGAAATGAGAAGTAACGGATATGAATGAGATGACAACACATCGCTGGAAGCAAGATGGCTGTGCCCATGGTCCATCGCGTAACGCGCGCCGGGGACCGCTGCAGAGTCTGGAGGCGGGGACTGAGGTAAGCGCTACCTGCGGGTGAGTATGCCGGGGGTGAGAGGAGAGGCTGGCGTCCTGGAGACATAGTTACACGCTGGCGGCGTGTAACACATTGGTTGCTTGGGCAGACAAAAGGAATTTTGAAAGTATTTACATGACTGAGAAAGGAACTCACTGGTAATCCCCAGGGACAGATAAGGCCTGTTGGAGAACTAGTAGAGAAGAGCTAAGGTTGTTGAATTCTTAAATCCATAATAAGGATAGTTGGAGAAACTGAGCCCAAGGTTTTGCTAAATGTTAGAAAGGAGAGACATTGAGCAGAAATGTAAGGAAAACTGCTGTTTTCTCATATTTCTGCTCTTTCTCTCTAATTCTTGAATACACAGCTGCTATGTATTAAGTGGGTTGTTTTTGTTGAACTTAGTATTACTAAGGGGCCATGCCGAGTCTGAAAGAAAAATGACATGTTAAGGACATGTGAGAGAAAGACAGAAAAGAAGAGACAGGATTTCCTGTAACATTGGTTTAAATAACATTTCAGACCCAGCATGCTGCATTGACTCCCCAGTTATCCTGCACTCTGATTGGTTACAGCCCTTGACCTATTGCCTTGCAAGCTAACATGAAACTGCCACTTCATATGTCAGACAACCACCAATCTTAACACCTTAGAACTGCTGACCCTGATCTGCACTGTGACTACTGCAGCTTCTAACAGTCCTGGATTCAGGTGAAGGGAAAATGTTCAAACTCTTTTTTCATCCAGAGGAAATGTTTTTAACAGTTACATGGGAAAATATAACAAAAGTAGATAATAAGAGACAATTTTATCAGTCCAATAAAATAAAAATCGTGAATCTGGACCAAAGAGTAAAAACTATAATAAGAAAAGGCTTGTACAATGGACTAATCACAATTAATGTTGTTTGATTGTCCATTTCTAGAATTACCTTCCAGCGTCGAGTTCCATGTTATAAATAAAGATGGCATGATAACCTTGAATGAGTTGGCAGTTACTACAGAAACTATTTTGAATGATGCCAATCAACCATTTAAAAGTGCTGACAAATTGCTTACAAATATGGTATATTAATTGCCACATTTTAACTAATGTGATATGGTTACATGGAGAGCTGTATATTCTCTAAATGCTGATTCATGAAACATTAAATTGACTTCTAATATCTTTTTAAAGAATTATTTAATTAATTTGCAAGATGTTATAGCTATTGGGCTATTAATAAAATGAATGCAAAAAAATACCCAAAAAATTATGTAGAGTTGGGATCTTGGAACATAGCAGTGTGAAATATATTGCATTCCACTAATGACTACACATTTTAACTAGTATGTTAGTATTATTATTGTTAACGCTTAACACAAATTGTCTGCAGCACTTTACAGAGAACATTTACGCCAGTCCCTCCCCCTATTGGACATATTTACATACTAAGGTCCCTAACACATTCATACATACTTACACACAAACTAGGTTTAATTTAGTCAGCAGCCTATTAACCTACCAGTGTGTTTTTGGCATGTGTGAGGAAACAGGAGCACCTGCGGGAACTCACACAGAGATGGGGAGAACATACAAACTCCACACAGATAAGGCCTAGTCTGGGAATCAAACTTATGATCTCAGTGCTGTGAGGCACAAGTGTTACTTACTGAGCCACCGTGCTGACCCAGTCCTTATAAAGAGCAATAAACATCTTCTTCTTCAAGATTCTGTCTATGTTATATATTCCTTGATAGTCATCTCTTAAAACCTAAGTCAGAGGAAATAGGCAAAGTCACCAAGAGGTGCTACAGAAACTATATCACATATTGTGGCAAATTAGGCAGTTCCTGGAACTATTGAAGTAACCTGTTGCTCAATTACTACAAATACTGTTTGAAAGTATCTTGCAACTGAAGGAGTTCGGAAAGAGAAGGAGGGGAATCCCGGAGGGGAAACCAACTATTGGTTGAAAATGTATCCTTTGATGTTTTTATTTTGAACAGTGTTTGAAAATAAAAGAAGAAAATATTTTTTATTATAAACCTTGGAAATTGAGAGGCACTCTTTTTTATTAGATTCTTATGAGAATTTATTTGCATACATATATCTTCTACAAATTGTGCATTACACAACAAACATAGTTTTGAGAATACGGAGCTGGTCAATGCCGTCTTTTTGACAGCATTGACCAGCGTATATGCGTTTACGCAATCTACGTTGCAACAAGTAACGTAGATTACGTTACAGAATTAATGCGCATGCGCAGTAGAACATATCGGAAAGCTCTGCATACGGCCCTATATGTCTGAGCACAAGATATACACAGTGTGAGTAGGCAATTTAAGAATATATGACACTCACCTGTTGTAACATTATTACACTAGAAGTTCTTTTCTTTTCTTTGCTCCCCTGTTTTGACAAAGAGGAGGGGATTCTGAAAAAACATCGAGAAGGACCGGTGGAGAAAAGAACGGGAGAAAAATATTTGATGAGTATACTTACCAAGACACAATTAATGTGAGTAAGAAATTGTGGAACTTATTATAACTTACCTCAATATATATATATATAGCAATATTGCACAAGGATTGTCTTCTTTTTCCTTTCCGAGAATTGGATAACCTAAAGGAGGAGAAAAAGGAAGGACTGTCAATTAAAGAAAAGAACAGGAAGAAAGACGAGGAACTAAGGAAATATCCCTCATTTAAAGAACAACGAAGAAGTTTCAACGTATCATCTATTAAGACTCAGAAACATAACAATAGATAAAAGGTACTCTGATAAGGCATATCCAGCGTGGATACCAGCACCACAAGTTATTGTTTTCTAACTAAATCCAGCAATCAAGAGATTACAAAGGACCTGCTGCTAGTGTAAGCCTGTCCATTAATATATGTCATCAGGTCTCCTCAACGTCTCTCAATGTTCATTGACTTGACTAAGTAAATTGTGCTGGTAAGGTGGAACATATGTTATACCAGGGAATGGAGACAAGTACTGTGCGTTTCTTTTTATTTTCATTAAACAAAACTAACTAGTCAATCAATATTGTACTCATCTATTTTAAAGTAATTAGAAGTCAGTTAAACAACACCAAAAATGATTAATCTATTACATGAAAAGGTTTGGAATCATTTTGAGGTTATTTCAAATAGGAGTTTTACAGTTTCCTTTTAATGGTGACAAAGTCTAGAATACGTTAGATTACATTTAGGAATTAAGAGGTAGTTATGTCAAATACTAAAATCTGTACAGGCTTTCTAAAAAGCGTTGCAAGTCTCCGCTGCGATGGCTGTCATTACGAAACAAAGACAGACGAAAGTTGCTTTTTGGCTGTCTCTATTTCGAATGAGAGCCATTGTAGAATTTCAGAAGCGCTGCCGCCAGACCACCGGAGGGGTGAGTAAATCTCTCCAGGGATTTAGGATTAGGCTGTGGGGGGGAGACTTAGGGTTAAG
>WWET01003322.1:170262-184682 GCA_011038615.1 Limnodynastes dumerilii | reverse complement strand
CCTCTAGCTGGTCACAACCCTTGATGTATTTGAAAGCTGCTATCATGTCCCCCTCTCCCTTCTCTGCTCCAAGCTATACATGTTTAGTTCCTCTAGTCTTTCTTGGTATGATTTGTTACAAAGGCCATGGACCATTTTAGTTGCTCTTCTTTGCACAGTCTCTAATGTATTTATGTCTTTCTGGAGATATGGCCTCCAGAACTGAACATAGTATTCTAGGTGAGGGCGTACCAATGATTTATACGCCCTCTTATATACTTCTCTTTTTCTACTGCTTTCTCTCCCTATACAACCAAGTATCTGACCTTTCTCATTGCGTTTTTACATTGCTTGCTACCTTTAGGTCACATAATATTGTAACTCCTAAACCAATTTCTGCTCAGTAGTTTTGAATGTAATGCCATTAATGATATATTGAGCTTTTAGGTTTTTGAGTTCCAAGTGCATGATTTAGCATTTTTTTGTCATTAAACTGCAGTTGTCACACTCTTGGCCATTGTTCCAGTCTATCTTGATCATCTTACACTGGAAAATAGCAAACGTAATTCCTCTGCATAAAAGTGGAAGTAGGGAAGAAGCTGCCAACTACCAACCAGTTCCCCTCAGTAGTAGGGAAATTGAGAAAAATACTGCTAAAGGAACATATGTAAAATGTAAAATATCTAAAATCCAGCAACATAGAGTATGCCTAGCAGCATAGATTAACAGGATGGCAACAAAACGTTATTTCATTTTTTGACTGGGTTGCTAAAGTAATAGATGAAGGGGGAGCTGTAGACATAGCTTATCTCAACTTCATAAATACTTTGTTGTGCCACATTGCTACATACGTTTGAACATTTGTGATTGATTCAAAGATGTTTGTTTCATACAAAATTGGTTGCAGTGGAGACAATAGAGAGCTGTAGTACATGAAATACCTCCTGTGGATGAAAAGGTTACTAATGAAGATTCTTGGGATCCGTACTTGGACCAGCACTATTTAATATCTTTATTGGCAATATTCAGTGGCGGAATTCCCGGAGGCAATGGAAGCGCCGAGCTGTGGGCGTTAGCCGGAGGGGGGGGGCACCTTCATTGTCCTCCTCTGCCCTGCACTTACCTTTTGAAGACTCTGGTAATGGGCCCAAGCCAGTAATAAAGCTATTACTGGCAGTGGGCTCCATTAATTGGATTTTACTTACCTTTTTCCTAGAAATGCACTGCGCAACATCATGATATCATGATGTCACGCAAGTGCCATGCCTTACCCTCTCACCTACGGGTGCCACAGATGAACTTACACCACTGCAAAGGTAATTGCACTTAAATCCGGATATTATGGTAGCCAAAATTTGTGGATTTAATACGCACCTCAATGGGGGTGCATATAAAAATCCACAATAAAAATTTGCACAATTAGCTTTGCAACCAAAACAATGCAGGCTTTGCGTTAAATTGAATCGGGCCCTATGTGTCTATGTTTAAGTATTCTTGATGTAACCAATCAGCTCTGTTTTTTTGGTCATGGTGTAAATTTTGTACATGTACTGCACAATAACCATGCAGAACAGTGGTTTGTGGAACATCTGCATGATTATGGTGAAGTATAATCAAACCAGAAAAGGCTGCACTGGTAACAAATGTGGAAGGTGAAAAAAGAAAAAAATAATAAATAAATATATCTTGAATAAATATCAAAAGAATAGGGGTACTACACACGATGAGCTAATACCGTAACACCATACAAAAATTTTCCAAAGAAAGGAGCAAATATATAGGTGCACACCCTAATAATAAAGACCCCTCAAGTCTGATTACTGCAAAGATATATAAAAATATATAATTTATTAAATCATGAAAATAGACAAACAAGTAAACATATAAGTAAAAATGACACCTTCCAGCGAAATATATAAGTATAGAACCGTCCTAATAAGGTATAGTAATATATACAGCCCAACATAAATAGAAAAAATTATCAGTAGATAACATAGTATGTGCAAAATAATGCAAATCTTGTAATAAACAATCAGCGGGCCAATATAAGAATGGAAGCAATGTGAGCCAAATGAGCCAGGGCACGTAACTGACCCTGCACTGATCTGATTACCAGCAGGAGAACAGGCTCATGGATGGACGGCAGACAAGCGGCTCACGTGCACTCAGGAGCAGCGTGATCGTGTGTGTTCCCAACGCGTGTTTTGCTGTGCTTCTTCAAGGGGGGAAGGTGTGATTGTGGTGAAGTGCATGATGATCACGAAGATTGTCATTCTAAATGTATGCATTACTCTTCTAAATGTAATCCAACAACCTGCCTACAACTCTCCAGTGTTCCCAACAACATATACACTAGTCTCTTCAGTAAACTCACCTCTGTTTTTGTCCAGGGACCTTAGAGTTAGATTGAGCATATAAACATTTAGAAGAGCAACGAATACACACATCTCTAATGGCTGCATTCACCCTCAGTTATTCCAATAGCACATGTATGAATGTACACAGTATGAAGACCAGATGGTGTAACAGTCATGGGATTTATAATGTCTGATAAACGGGAACCATTTCTTGGTTTAATACAAAAGGATAAAGTTAGAAATTTTGTATTTACAAAGTATTTAGTAAAATATTTATTTAGAATAGAAGTGATTACAGATTTTAATTTAAGTGTGACTTATTAATAATAAAAAAAAAGACTATGGGCATAGATAATTAGTAGGGTTGCAATAATAACACAGATTGGTGCATTGTAAAATCAAGCAGATCTAAGTAATAAGTAACCACAAAGTTTTACAACTAATGAGAGCATTAGGGCCAGGATGGACATGGTCAGGGCCTAGCAGAGGCCTGGAGACTTGTTGCTGCTAGACAATGACTGGTGGCTTGTCTCATTAGTGTGTAATTCACATTGCAATGAATAACTGTGCACAGTGGGGCCAATACAGAGGCTGACATAAAAAGCCACATAGCATGCCCCATACTTATGGGCCAAAATAGTCAGGGTGGTATGTCAGATTCATAAGCGCATGGAACAGGACCTCTGGATGGGATAATTACCGCATATAGGGCCAGATTTACTAAGCTGTGGGTTTGGAAAAGTGGAGGTGTTGCCTATAGCAACCAATCAGATTCTAGCTATCGCTTTCTTTTTACATACTAGAGAATGTTAGCTAAAATCAGATTGGTTGCTATGGGCAACATCTCCACTTTTCCAAACCTGCAGCTTAGTAAATCTGGACTATAGTGTACTGCCACAAAGCAGCCCAGCTATCTGCTGCTACATGACCAAATCCATAGCACAAGTTTTGGTTGCTGTGTATTTATTAGTTAACTGGGTTTTTTTTTTGTGGTTCGTCCTGTGCCTAAGGTGTGTTGCTGAGGGGGATTCACAAAGGTGGATCACCTCACCTCTATAATGATTGTAAGGCAATAGATTCCCAATCCCATATAGTAATTAAAATATATATTGAACCTCCTACTGTGCTCACCATATACACAAAAGAAAACACAATGCGGCTAATGGGGGTAAGGGATCACACAGTGATTCTGCATACTCAACACAAAGGAATTGTAAACCGGTAGGCTAGCATAGAGCTTCTGACAATAGGCATACACAATGGGTTTCTATGTGAGCATGGTGGCTCCTTCAAAAGGGCATACAGGAGGAATAGGTATGAACAATGTGAAATACTGCAATCACAAAACGTAAAACACAAACAATCTAGTCAAGCATCGTCTTTAAATCGTAGAACTTCATTTAGAGGTTTTCTAAGTTCTTCCTATATATATATTTCTCCTCTTAAAAAATGTTCTCCTTTTCAATAATTCCCAGATTCCCATATTCGTGATTATGTAATACAAAAAATGACATAAAATATCGTGAAATACGGAACTGTAAGTTAAATAATCACTGGATAGTACCGCTCACATTTTTCAAGTAGTATTCAGGCACATAAAATAAGTTATGCTCCTTTTTCTTCCGTGATGGTGATTTTTCCTTTCTCTGTCTCTAAGCTCCGAAATAGATTGATATGGATCATGTAATAAAAGGAATACGTCAGACCTCTAGTGTGGTCCTGTTATTATACCAGTGACTGTAAAGATTATAGATACACACTCACATTTTGTGTATCTTAATTTTTATGCATTTTTGTGCAATTTCTTATGTTCTTTTCAGTGAAAATGAGAACGCCTTGTAATCTTCACAAATATTCACCGTATTTGCCCATGTATAAGACGCTTTTTTAGAAAATGTTGGGGTCTAAAAACCGGGTGCAGGGGATGCCAGTGCAGCACACTTACCTTTGCTTTCCCTCCAGCTCTCTCCCTTGCGTCGCGCTTTGTAAATGATGCTAGCGTGACCTAAGGTCACATCAGCGTCATTCTGCAGGGCATGCCGTGGGGGGGGGGGAGAGCCGGAGGAAGAGCAAAGGTAAGTGTGCTTCAATATGATTGGAATGGATGGATGTGAAGGCTGAACATGGAGGGGGAACATAGGCTGGGTGGATACACATAAAGAGGGGCAGAAAGACTGGCTTAACACTGAAAGAGGGGGCAATAAGACTGGCTGGACATAAATAGATGGGGCAATAAGACTGGTTGGACACAAAAAGAAGGGGCAGTAAGACTGGCTGGACACTAAAAGAGGGGGCAGTAAGACTGGCTGGACACTAAAAGAAGGGGCAATAAAACTGGCTGGACACAAATAGAGGTGGCAATAAGACTGGCTGGACACAAAAAGGGGGCAATAAGGCTAAATGATAACAACTTGAGTAAAATAACTTTTTTTTTTCAAATTTCGGGCCCCAAAATTCAGGTGCGCCTTATACATGGGAGCGTCTTATACATGGGGAAATACAGTATTTCAAATCTTTCAGTTTTCCATAAAAACAAGTAAAATAAGACTAAATAAGAGATGTGGCTACTGAGAGCTAACAGACCCCCTCACCCAAAGATGGATAACAGCATATATCACAATAGGAGCCCATATACTTGCCGAGGATGAAACATAGGTCTATCGTACTCCCGGAACTCCTAACCTAATGACAGCCACCTCCTCTCACAACCAACATGTTTCGACTACTACGTCTTTTTCAAGGACTCTCTGGTGCAATATCTGATTCCTGACTTGCTTGAGAATCTGATGCAGCTCTCTATTAAAGTGGATCGACATCTGAGGGAACGGCACCTGTCCTTACCCTACATCCACCTCCCTGTCTCCCAGAGTGCCAAAAGAGGAGCCCATGCAGATTGGTTCCTACTGCCTCTTCAAACAAGAAAAGAACTGCCGCTGGGCAATGGTGTTCTGTCTATACTGTGGGGGCCAAGCCCACTAGGGCTGAACATTACTCCAACAAGTCAAAACCAACAGGAAATGAGTAGCCCAGATGGATTTGGAAACGGTCCATCTGGGAATTCACTTAATCTCTTCCAAAAATCCTGATTGTCCCTGCATGTCTTCATTTTGATTTTTGGCACCAAGACTCGTATTCAGAATACTGGACGTACCGGAGTATCAGTCTTTCAGACCGCATTTACACAATCTACATAAGAAAAAGATACGTAGATTACGTAAAAAATTACTACGCATGCGTCCAGTACTCTGAAAACGGGCCCAAGATCTTTCAGCCTTTGTTGACAGTGTCACTGCTGGAAACTTCAAGGATAAGGAATTAGCCTTGTCCCTGAGGATTCCTTTGATGGACCATGAACATCCCATCACAGCCAGTGGCCTTGATGGACAGGCCCTCTTCACCTGAACATTGGCACATGTCATCACAATTTCCTGGAATTCATGGTTATCGATTGTCCTGGAGAAGTGTGAGTTTGAGGTGATGCTGGTGGTCTTTCTAGGATATGTTATCACCCCTCAAGGCTTTGCCATGGATCCAGACAAAGGCCATCCTGGAATGGGTGCAACCTGCCAACCCTAAGGCCGTACAATGCTTCACCAATTATTGCAGACATTTCATTCAGGCCTTTTCTACTCTGATTTCCACAATATCAGATCTTACCAAAAAGGCTGCTGATTCTAGTAATTGGCCCAGGAAAGTGGAAGTCACTTCAAAGACATAAAGAAAACCTTACGTTACCCGGGTTAACTGCACACCAGGGCACCAGCAGGTCACGGCTCCCGGTTTAACAGTGAGTGTTTGGGAGTCAGACATCATGGCATGACTGGACATAACACAAACAGACCGGATTGGAACGAACCACACAGAAACTGACACTGATTTACACCAAAACCAAACAGGATGGGGGAACAGATCCAGGACAGAGGAGGAGACTGGAACTGGACACGACAAGACACAATCTACAACTGGAATTCAGACAAGGATCATGTCCAGAACACAGACAACAGATTCCTGGAGAGGACTGGGAGATCAGGGCTGATACAGTAGGGTGAGTACACAAACATGTAAAGGCAGAGGTAATAAGATCCAGGGTCTACTTGGCCCGCTACTCTTCTCCCTCTACACCTGCTCATTGGGTAACCTCATCAGCACCTTTGGTTTCAACTACCACCTCTATGCTGATGATACTCAAATGTACCTCTCCTCCCCTGACCTCAACCCCTCTCTTTTGTCTAGGATTTCTGAGTGCCTTGCATCCCTATCCACATGGATGGCCAAACGCTTCCTCAAGCTGAATATGGACAAAACGGAAATTAACTGAAATTATTGTTTTTCCTCCCCCTAGGATTTCCTCCCTGCCCTCCATCACAATAACCATTGGTTATACCTCTGTCTCCTCATCCACTCAAGTTCGCTGCCTAGGTGTCATCCTTGACTCCTCACTTTCCTTTATACCACACATCCGTGCCCTTTCTCATTCTTGTCGTTTCCACCTACACAACATTGCACGCATCCATCCCTTCCTCACCAATGAAGCTACTAAAACCCTCATCCACTCTTTAGTCATATTACGCCTGGACTACTGTAACCTCCTCCTCATAGGTCTCCCACTCACCTGTCCTTCAATCTACACTCAATGCTGCTTCCAGGCTCATCTTCCTCTCACGCTGCTCTACCTCGGCCTCTCCTTTATGTCAAACCCTCCACTGGCTTCCTGTCCACTTCAGAAATCTCTTTAAACTCCTTAACCTCACCATCTCCTCATCCACTGCTCCCTGCCTCTCTTCCCTCATCAACATGCACACCCCTTCCCACCCTCTCCGTTCTGCTAACCAGTGCTGTCTGACCTCTTTACTGATCACCAGATCTCATGCCTATATCCAGGACTTCTCCCGTGTTGCACCTCTGCACTGGAAGGACCTCCATTCTTCAGTCAGACTCTCTCCCACATTGCAAGCGTTTACTCAAAACGTGTTGGTTCAGGCTAGCCTACCCCCTCCTCCAATTAACATCCTCACTGCATCCTTCATCTAGCCCTTCTCTTCCTCCCCCTCTCCTCCGCTCACACAAGCAGTCCACTTCCCTCCCCCTCCTTATGTCTTCCGTAAGTTCTTCCCTCCTACATAGTGTGTTAGCTCACGTGAGCAGGGCCCTCCATCCTGGTGTTGTTCCTTTCTCCACCACTCTCCCCTCACTTCATACTCTCTTGAAGAGTGAGGAGACAACTGCAGTACCTGGTCCACTGGAAAGGCTATGGCCCTGAGGAAAAGGAATGGGTCCCAGAAAAAGATCTTCATGCCGAAAGTCTGGTCAAGAAATGTAATCAGAAACCACTCGTGAATTGTGGGGGGTACTGTTACATGTCCCCACTCTAATCATGGTGACATGTAAGTTATTAACGTTGCTTGCTGTCCTGTCCCATTGTCTCTGTGGGAATCATTTCCTGTAGGCCATTGCACCATGCACAGCCTGCACATGTCTGTTCCCAGCAGCTGTTGCTAATAGTGGGCACAGCCTTCTCCTTCTTTTTTTATGGCTTTCTGGCTGCTGTGATTGCTGACAGGAATCCAATCAATCATTTCACCTGTTCTGGACTGCTGGCCAGTCAATAGTCCGCAGCCCCCTTTTAGGACCTGATTACACTTAGTAGTAAAACTGTGAACTTACTTAAATATACGCATGTGAAAAATCTCGAATACTGAATCAGAGTAAAGAAAGAAACCGATTAACCACTCCCCCTGTGTTGAGAGTGCAAAGTAAGGACGTAAGTTTTGCCTGCGTATAATTAGGTACGTGCGGACTTTATAAGCTGTAAATCGGTCATGTGTTTAAGTGCTTAAAATTACTTATGATTCAAAGATAAGTAACTAAATTCACTGATTGGGCTTTTGAAAAGTACATTTTTATATTTCCAAAAAACCAGCTCGAACTCCTTGAAATAAGAATAATCATGACATAATTTTCAATACTCATAAACGTATACTGCATGAGGTTAGAAATAAAGTGATCCACTATATATATAGACTTTTATAAAACATTTTAAAAATGAGCATTTAAAAAATAAAAAATAAAAACCTTCACAAAATCAAAACTAATAATGGATCCTTTAAAATGTTTAAGTCTTGTACAAATTGTAAAATCAGCCTAGGATTAAATAAACAAGCCATTATTTGTTTCTTTTAAAAACACACATCCATTGATTAAAAACATGCAGTAGGTGTGGGCTCAACTAAGTAAGAGAAGACGTGTAAAAAGAAATGTAAATACTGGGCGCTATCTATATATGGGGGGCTGCCACTGACACCACAGAGGGTTCACCAATACCCTCTACAAATACAATGTGAAATACAACAAAAGGTGTGTGGGGCGCTATTTAAATAAAATCGTGAACACTAATATTTTGACTAAAATCTATTAACCAGTGAAAAATCTAAATTCTTATCACACTCTGCCTAAACTAAAACTATGAGTAAAAAACAGTGAATATAAAAACCGCTGATCAGTTCTAGTTTCTAATCAATCTAAATAGCTTTTGAGAAAGTGCGGACAAGTGCTAACTGAATATTCAAACCACACTAAGGAAGTGACCTACTGGTCCATCCAAAATAAAGGGCATCTTGATGCGGCAATGTACATACATATATAAAATAACAGTATAAAAAATCCTTATGATGACGTGAAAAATATCAAAGAAAAAGGTGGTAAAAACAGTCTTTAAAGTGCTCTAGTGAAATTTAAATATTTAGAGGGAAATTAATCCTTATGCTCATAAAGGTGGAAAAAAACAAAACAAACAATGAAGTACAATACAGTCTTTTAGAAAAAAGTTCTTATAACGGCAGACGTGTCTCCTGGGTTTTATAAAGCTAGTCCAAGTTCAAACTTTTTATTATAGGCTAATAAACTGAAAAAGGTCTCAGCCACTCACAGTTTGTAGCCAAAAGATATAGGAGATACAATGCCTGTACGTTCAAAGGGAGACCGAGGAGGCGCCGAGATACTGGAGGCTGCCACGTGTAATCTGTATGCGCTGACTGTCACCACGGAAACGCAAAAACAAAGTTCCTCACAGCGTTGGAAGGGGAATCCCCGCTACCCGCTGGGCTCCGGCTCTCTCTATCAGCAGATTTGGGACAAACGCTCAGGACGTAGAGAATAAAATAAGAATTTATTTAACACAAAAACATATTCAACACAAAATAAAAGGTTGCAGTATCTTTAGTGAGACCCACCAGTTTGGCACCGTTCTCTCTGGATGACAGATACCCGGGTAGAAGACAGAGGAACGGTGCTGCAGAGTTAGTCAGGTGGATCAAACAGGATACTGACAGACACAGTAGGCACCCCTCCGTGCGTATATTTGGGTTCTGGGCATGCACAGTTTAACTGACGTGCATGTATATTCTACACTTACTTAAGTGTGAATACGTTCCTTATGCTACCCCCTCACTACTGGTTGTAGTTCTAGCCCTCAAGTCTGTGTCAAGCAGCTGCCTTGTGCTCTGCCTCTGTGCGTTTTTTGTGATATCTGAGTACCCTGATCCTTTACCCTTGCCTTGCTCCCAGTGTCTCCTTGCCTTGTTACCCTGCATTTTCTCCTACTTCTTCCTGGTCTTCTGGTTGTGACTGTGGTTTCTCCTCTGTGCGTGTGTGCATGCTAGCCCCAGTTTGTTCCGTTTGTCTTTATGTTGTTTGTTAAAACTAGTCACTTCTAGTTCTTTTTCCCACTTTCTGTTTTATCTGTCCAGCTATTCCTTGTTTGCTCCTCTCCACCTTCGTTTCCAAATGGTAAGTATCAAAATTAACCCCAACCCTTTCCTTAATCCTTACCCTAACCCTCCTCTTCTATTAAACTAACCCTCCCTTCCCTGCAGCCTGACCCTAACCTTCCCTTCCTCGCAGCCTGATCCTAACCCTCCCCTTTCATGGTCCTAACCCTAACCCTTTCTTCCTTAGAGCCTAACCCTCCCCCTAACACTAAAAGTCCCCAGAGAGGCTATTCACCTCTCCTGCGGCTCTTGACATACTCACACATTCTGAAAAAAAGAGCTAAATGGGTATCTATTTGAAAAAGAGACAGCACTAAAAGAAGTTTCAGTTGTCTCTACTTCCGAAAGACAGCCATCGTGCATTGGACTCCCACCGCCCTGGTTGAAACTCCTGTTCAGCATAACAGAGGAAAAAAACGTATTCTATATTCCAGAATACTACTTGAAAAATGTGAGTGGTATTAACCAGTAATTATTTAACTTACAGTTCCGTATTTTACAATATTGAATGTCATTTTTTGTATTTATATATTCACTCATACAGGATTCTAGAAATTATTGAAAAGGAAAAAATATTGTGAAAGGAGAAATATATATAGGAAATACTTGGAAAACCTTTGAATGAAGTTCTACGATTTAAGGACAATGCTTGACTAGACTGTTTGCTTTTTATGTTTTGGGATTGCAGTATTTTGTTAATTGTTATTGTATTATTGTTATTGTTAATACCTGCAACAGCCAATAAGATGAAGTTCACAATGTAAAACTGTTCTTATTAACTATTACAAACCTGCTAATGATTGTAAACCACTGTTTAACTGTGGCTGATGTTAGTGGACTGAGTATTACAGTTAGGTCCTTAGCAAATTCAGTAATGACTGATGTTGAATGATATAAGGAAGAGGGTGGTGACACAAAGAGGAGGGTAGGGTCATTTCAGAAAAGAACGTTGTCATGGACATGAAAATATAAACATATGTGTATGCTTTGGTTTAGGTAAATATAACTATATCTGATTAGTTTATGAGATTTCTTATTGCTCAGCTGTGACCCAATTGCAAGGTACATCTGCCAGACTGACTACAGGTTTAGATATTGAGACATGCTTTGTATAATGTCTTTCAACATCTGATGAAATCACATTAATGTCGCAATTTATGCATCAATGAGTACCACCTCTGTATCCAGTGGGCCAAGTCATTACAGAAGGGTTCCTGTCTTGTTTGCTATTACTGGGTCACATGGTATGGCAGCCCAGTCCATAATAACACCATGACTTATAATATAATATAGTATGCAGGAGTAATATATTATTATATACACTAAGCTCCTTAAATATACGCTGTGCACAGTTCAGAAAGATTACTATGCATTGGGATAAATTAATGTTACATTTAAAATGTACAATTGCATTTGCCCTGCTGTATAAATGTGTCTTCTCTAAAGCAATGTGTCTATTTAAAAATAATATTATTTAGCATGTTGTATTATATACAAATGGGAAATTGATACTCAAATTGAATATACTGTTATGTAGAGCAAATAAAATCCCACCATCTATTTACATTTATTGAATATAAAGTTGCAGTCATTATCAACTGGCTTTTTAGCCAAGCAAAATACATTCATTAGCAGAAACAATGGACAACAGAACTGTGCTATGGATTTCAATTTATTGTTGTGTGAGTTACAGTAAGTACTATTAGAAAAGAAGAAAGGAACTGGTAATTACCTAAGCAGTCAATTTACTGTACTGTGACCATTATTATGATAACGCTGAGGATTAGTTTTCCTCCTTTTTGTTTTTTACTATTAGCATTTACTGGAAAACATTATATTATATATCAATAGAAAGAACTTATTAGAACTATCTATCAATTCACAGACGGTAAGTAGCAAATTCACCTTTTTCCAAGTGTCTTCACTTTTTTAAATGTTTACTTACTTTTATGAGATTGTTCTTGTCCATTAGGACTCACATTATGGGAAATGTAAAAGCAGGACATCCTTGTTGTAGATTAGAAAAACAGCACGTTTGTGTCATAAATACAGTAAGCAAAGATACGGGACCGGATTCAGAGATCCGTTTTTTTTGAAGGTACACAATTATATGCACGCACGCCGCAAGGTAACACCCATGACACTCCCATTACACGGCCGCGTTGTCGGTGACTTATGCCACCATAGAGCACCCTTATCCCTACGTGTGTAGTTACGGGAGTATGTTAAGGTACGTACCTGCGTATCTATCTAACCACGCCCTCAAATGCCCATTTAATTGCATCCCCCCACCCAGTCTCACGTCACTTTAAACGTACGGATTTCAACCACGCCCCTATGCATGTATGTCCCCAAGTGTGATTCACAAGTACGTTCCATGCGTAAATTCAACGTAAATAGCGTAAAGTTACTACACATGCGCAGTTCATCCGATCCTAAAAATACGCACAAACTCCACGTGAAAACAGATCTCTGAATCCAGTACACTATTATTAATGTACATTCAAAAAGAATATTTCCATATAAGGATCCAGACTCCCGCGCGTTTTCCGTAAGTGCAGGAGTTTGGCAGTACGAATGAGAGAGGAGAGTGAACGCCCCTTTTCACTCCCCTCTTACACTGCCATAAGTCTGCTTTATCTAAAGCGCGCGGGTCAGCGGTCCGTACAACTGCTAATCCACACGAATATAGGATACTCCTCCCACACTGTACAATTATCATGCTTCCCCCCCGCCCACCTTAGCGGGCGGAGGGGAAGCACAGCCCAATTCTTCTAAAATGGAATCGTATGGAACTTAGTTCTAGGTACACTTGTGTTACGTTAGGGGCATGTGCCCTCCAGTCAAATCAGGCCACTTAAGCACTTTGGCCCCGATCCTTGGTTACGGGCCGAGAGGGGAATTACGTACAGCTCGTACGTAATTCCCCTGTTTTGAAGATTGTGCGCATGCGGATCCGCCTAAAGTTATATATTTGATTAGAGACAACCATACGTCACTTTGCGACCAATGGGGACAGGTGGGGTGGCTAAAGTGCAAACCAACATTGGACAAAGTACAGTCTGGGCTTGCAGGGCGGAATCTATTGGTGTACTAGATGAATGGCCAAGGCTGACAAGGATGCGAATAAGTGAATTTTTAAGCTTAAATTGCTTATTCATTTAGGATTAGGGGGCATCTGATTTCCTTTTTGCTCCAGTACAAACATTTTTAGATAGGACTCTCTGGGCATGTTTATGCCCACTGCATGCAAGCTGGATGGCTTTAATAAATAAACATAAAAAAACTGTTAATAAATAATAAATAAATCAAATAAAATAATATTTTTCTGCAATTATCAATGAACTTTACCATTATAACCCCAGGCAGGCAGGTGAGCAATGTTCAATTGGTCCAGTTAATAGTGTATAATTCATTCACTCCCAGTGGACCAGATCCAGACTCCCGTATGCTTTCCGCTCATGCAGGAATCTGTCCATCCGAAAGAGAGAGGGGAGTGCACGCCCCCTTTCACTCCCTTCTTTCGAGTGGGCTTTTTGGCAGCTTACACTGTCATAAGCCTGCCTTAATTAAGGCGTGTGGATGAGCTGTCCGTACGACCGCTGATCCGTACGAGTGTGGGATACCTCTCTCACACTGTACAATTACCATGGTTCCCCCCGCCCACTTTAGCGGGCAAAGGGAAAGCACAGCCCATTACTTCTGAAATCGCATGGTATGAAACTAAGTTCCAGATGATGCTAGGTGCGCTAGTGTTACTAGCCTAACACTAGTGTAACATTTGGAGGGTCCTTGCTTCCTCCAGTCAAATCATGCCACTTACGCACCATGTGTAAGTAGCCTGACATACCTAACTCTGGATCTGGTTCAGTATTTGTATTGACTGGTGTGGGAAGCAGTGGGGAACTGAACTGGGTTAGTGGGAAACCTACATTTGTTTCTTTATTATAGGCCTGGGTAGATGCAAGAACTTTTCCACAAAAACACCACCAGAAATTTGGGCAATGTTACAGAAATAGCAATCAACAAAATCAATCATATACTGTCTGACTCCTATCAACCACAGTCAGTTGTTCCTGATATATTGTGCAAGACTTGCTGTAGCACACAAACAAAATAACATACCTTCCACCATCTGATTTCTCTCCAGAGAATCCTCTTGCTTCAGTAACTAAATATGTTAGAGACACTGGAAGCCTAGCCTGATAACATTATAACAACCTCACACAGGTACTGTAATGATCAATCTGCTTACAGGTTGGAAGGTCGGAGGCCCTAAAGACCGGAGATAGGATACATATTGGATAAAAATCTGGGA
>WWET01003322.1:131403-142126 GCA_011038615.1 Limnodynastes dumerilii | reverse complement strand
CGACCACCCCATAATAATCATCCTGCCCCCACCCCATAATAATCATGCTGCCCCCACCCCATAATAATCATCCTGCCCCCACCCCAAAACAATCATCCTGCCCCCACCCCATAATAATCACTGCTCCCATCCCACCTACCTTTTTGTAAGTCTGCTGCGGCGCTGTGGCTGTTATTTTCACAGATGAGGAGAGGGAATGGATCATCTTCTCATCTCTGCACCGGTGTGCAGGGCCATCTTTCCCACTGGGCACAATTAGTCCAGGGGCCCTTGAGCACTACTGCCCGGCACAGGCTGGAGATGGCACTGAGCAGTGCAGGGAACTTAGGGCTTTCTGCTGTGCCACTCAGCTGTCATGTACAATAACAATGTGTTAGGGGGCAGTCGATATATGCTGGCAGTGAATCCACCCAGATTCACTGCCAGTCAATCATAGCTTGTTGTGGCCATTTTTATATTTTTGAGGTACCGCCAATTGCGGTATTTTGCCCTTTTTTATACTGGTGCATTCTCAGGACCCATCTCTACTGAATAGAAAAGACTCCATACAGGTAAGTGGGAATGAGCGTGAGCTAGAGGAAGAGGTGTGAATAAAGTGTGAGCTGGAGAGAGAGGTGTGAATAGAGTGTGAGCTGGAGAGAGAGGTGTGAATAGAGTGTGAGCTGGAGAGAGAGGGATGAATAGAGTGTCCATTCACACCTCTGACTCCAACTCACACTCTATTCACTATAGAGTGTGAGCTGGAGGGAGAGGTGTGAATGGAGTGTGAGCTGGAGTGAGATGTATGGGTGAAGTGTGAATATAGTGTAAATAAAAAGCTATATATTTATCTCTATATATAGATACCCTGGCAACACTGAAGAGGAGTCCTGTTCAACCAAGGAAGATGTCAAACAATACAGAGTACAGCTGCCAGTGAGTGACTGCACCTCGGGGTCAGGCAAAAAGATGCAAAGATTCAAGTAGAGACTCCGCATCTGTCAAGGGAACCCAATGATACCCCTTCCATTAAGGATAGGTAGCGTCCGGGAACAGGAAAAGTGCTGCGCGGTGCTTCAGTTGGGACGGCTGGACTAGTAGGGGCATTTTTTCCCCGTAAATGTGTTGGTAGGGGTTCCTATGCATTGATTTTGCCCAGGGCCTACAACACTGTTAAGATGGCCTTGCCGGTGGGCTCTGTCGTGTATGTGCTCTGATAGCCCGATGGTGCCTTCAAAGCCATCAGCACCCAGGACACGTCCTACAAAGCCCACCCTAGTTATGCCACTGCTTGAAATCAGAGGAACCCCACAAGTCTCATACTTTGATTTTAGTGCATCCAGTATAGGCTAGTAAGCGCTATTGCTGGCTGCGATCAGGGGCAATAGTGACATGCTGTTATTTTTATATCTGCAGCCAAAATTAAATGATGTTAATTTTTGTAATCAATACATATCAACCGCCAATTGTTCCTCATTATGGGCCGTATTCAAGAGAACTGTTTTCGCAAGGAGTTGCGGGCGTATTTTTAGGATCAGATCAACTGCGTATGTGTAGTAACTTTATTTACGTAAGTTACGTTGAATATATGCTTGTGAGTGCTTTAGGCACGGCCATGTGAATCGCACTTGAGTACATACGTGGATTGGCCCGCGTAGAAATACGTACTTGCTAATTTACATAAAAGTTGGTGGGGGGGGGCATTTAAATGAACGCATGGAGGCGCAGTTATAAAGCACATATAACCGTAAGTACACACGTAAAGAACAGAGTGGTGTTGGGACTCGTAAGCCCCCAACAGCACGTCCGGGAGAGCGGAGTGTCGGGGGTGTTGGTGGGTGTTTCCTTGCTCTGGCCGTGTGTATAATTGCGTACATAAAGAAAAACGGTTCTCTGAATACGGCCCTATGTTACATGTGTATACTGTACAGGTGCAGTGAAAAGGAACAGATCAGTACAATTTGTTTACCTGCCCTAGGGAAACTGGTAAACAAAAAAGGGCATGTACTGAGAAAAAGAGTTTTAGATAGAAGTCAAGTCACTCAATTGATGTAAATGGTCAAAGAAAATATCAGGGCTTTGAAGAAATGTATGAACATGTGATCTGCTTCTTAGAGAATAATGTGAGTAGAAGGGTATATGTTGATTAGTTAACTACATGTACTATTTTTAATGTGCATCAATGTGACACTTAACAAACAGACTTGAACTGAGCCCCATTTGCATATGATTTCTGTCACAGCACGAAAAAAAGCCTTTTTTGCTTTCATCTGCCTTCTTTCTTTATGCATTTATAAGCAAGTGCTCATCTAAAACGACACTCTAAAAGATTCCTTTAGGAAACCATCTTATGACATTTGGAAATCCCTCTTTGACAGAGATCCATGTTTATGTTTGCACAACCAGTGGAAACTCATATGCATATCTTCCTTGGCATCAAATATTTGCATTAATTATTTTTACGTCTGATCTGTCATCACAATAAAACTAGTCTACATTTCCTTTAAATCGAATATGCCGTGCTATTACACGAATAATTTTGGTTGGGAATGAATAGATATAAGCACCTCCATGTTTGCCTGGCACTTGTATTGTAGCAATAAGTTATTCAGCTATTTAAAGAAAAAGTTTCAGTATTCATATAAGCCTCTGCCTCAGCATGTAAACAAAACTGCCAAAGGAGCCTTTTACTAGAGGGCAGTTACCCTTTTAGACTATGGTGTGTACAGCGAAACTACACTCACACTTAAGAAGAGCACTGAAACTCCACAAACACATAGGAGCTGATCCTGAGTTGGAAGAAGCAGCAAAAGAAAAGAAGCACAAATCTCAGGGTTGCCGACTACTGAAAACTTCCCTCCAGGAGAACCTGGAGGGAAGCCATAGATTACTGTGAGGGGCGGATTCAATGACGTAATTTATGCGAATCACACCATTAAGCGCCGCCCCCTATCTTTTAAGATCTTACTGGATATTAATCTTATAAGAAGGTTTGACGGACAGCCCCATTGCATATAATAGAACTGCAGGAGGATAGATTGTAACGGACATTTGTACTCTATACTGCATGTTCTAATAATATTGTCAACTGTTCAGATCAGTTTTTTATTCACAGTGCAACCACACTTCATAAGACTTCATTGAAGTCAGAGTAACATCTTATCCATAGTGTAACCATACTTTACAAGACTTAATTGGAACAATTATATAACAACAGATACCAGCTTCCCATAGTGTGAACATATAGTGGAAGCAGTGCTAGATAACGAACTGTAATCTCTTTTGTATGCATCAGTTCTATTACACCTGTTCATGTGTACCCAATACAGGGCCTGCTCCTGACCATGCAAAGAACCTATTACAGCCAAAAATCAAAAAAACTATCAAATAATGGGGTTATCATATAGACCTCTCCTCCCAAGAAATTATGCCACTGATACTACATACTACTATTTAGTCGGTCAAGCAACCAAAGTACTGAATTATTCTAGTAGTGTGGTATGGAAATATTTTTTTTGTGTTGATTCACTGAAAATTTGTAAAGCAAAGGTACGCCATATTTAGTAACATATAATAAAAAAAGAATTGTGGGTCTGTATTTTTAGACAGCATGCTCTCCCTGATTTAGCTAAACTGTCAGCACTATGCCTTGTTAAGAGGGGGTCAGATAACTGTATATTACTAGATATATTTAGAAAAGTGACATTGCCAGTTGTCAGTGAGTTTTCACACACTATATAAAAAGAGGAAGCTGCACAGAAAGCTCCTGCTAAACCGCAGACAGGTAAGCACCTATTCCTATCCCCCCAACCCTTATGCTAATTCTAACCCTAAC
This sequence comes from Limnodynastes dumerilii, assembly GCA_011038615.1. Classification (NCBI taxonomy): domain Eukaryota; kingdom Metazoa; phylum Chordata; class Amphibia; order Anura; family Limnodynastidae; genus Limnodynastes; species Limnodynastes dumerilii. Next base: position 138,312 of record WWET01003322.1, on the reverse strand, counting down.
TCTTCCTTCCCCGCAGCCTAACCCTAAGATGCCCCTCCCCGCATCCTTACCTTGAGACCCCCACTCCCCATAGCCTAACCCTAAGACTCCCCTCCCTGGAGCCTATCCCTAAGTGTCCCATTCTCCCATCCATTCCCTCCCCTGCACTATCCTGTCCGGTCGTTTAGGAAGCGCTGGGTCTGGCAACGGGACGAATTTGTAAATGGGGGCAATAATTAGCTGTCACCTGTGTGCAAATCACAAATGAATTTTCACAGCACCGAACGTCACCCTAAAAATGTGTTCTATCAAACCGAAAAAGAAGGAAAACATTTTTCTGAATCTTTAGTTTAATAAATTCCCAGTAATAATACATGTTCATTTTTGTTTAATTCAGGAGTCATATTTTAAGTAGGTAAAATAACATAAGGAAATGTGCAAACAATGATATATACAGCATAAAGGAATTTTCTGAACACATCTTATTTCTTTATTTAAGAATTATTTACAAATTTCAAATATTCTTTACATTTTTCTGTTGCAATATAATAACACTACAAATGAACTTTTTTTGGTATTAATTTTTATTATTAAAACAGTAATACTGCAAAGAAAATCACAAAGAGCAAGAAGAACGTAATACTCTTCACACCGTAGTACTACAAAAAGTTATTTGTCTCCTCAAGTTTAGATATTGTTATTTAGCAATGATTCGGCTCTGTGTAATATGGTTGAGGATACCTTGAATAGGTGCAAGTGTACAAGTTATTTTAATGTATAAAAGGCTTTGTAAGATCCATTGAAGTCAGTAAGACTGCTGTAGAGTCAGGTTTACTTGGTGGGAACGAGTATATCATTTTGAAGAAGTTTGGCTTCATAAGCTTGCTCTCTTTACAGTTTGAAGTACTAGCAGTACAAAGGCTCTCCCTAGGAGTGTAGATGGCTAAGGTAGATAGAAAAAGCTGGTGCCCAAGAGTACGAAGCAGAAATACCTTAGGAAAAGCAATAAAGAAAACCTCAGCAGCTGCATTTCTTGCCTTCTATCCATTCATAAATGTCATTAGTCTAACCAAATAACTCTCTAAATCAGGGGGCTAAGTTATCCTAAGTGCTTTACATATTTTTATTGTAGTGTATTTTTACTTGAGACTTTATATGTACAAATGCATATGGGAATGGAAAATCATCATTTGGAAAATAGAGAAGTTATGGGATATATTATTGAGCACCGGAGGGTAGAGTAGGGGAGGGTGTGGGGCACGGTGTCGTTAGTGAGGTGTATGCGGGGCACGGTGTTATTAGTTAGGTGTATGTGGGGCATGGTGTCGTTAGGTTGTGGGGAATGGTGTCGTTAGTTGGGTGTATGCGGGGCAGTGTGTTAGTGTGTTGGTGTGTATAGGTGGGAGTTGGTGGGTGTTGGTGTGTATTGGTGGGAGTTGGTGTGTGTTGGTGGGTGTTGGTGTGTGTTGGTGTGTGTTGGTGTGTATAGGTGGGAGTTGGTGGGTGTTGGTGTGTATTGGTGGGAGTTGGTGTGTGTTGGTGGGTGTTGGTGTGTGTTGGTGTGTGTTGGTGTGTGTTGGTGGGGGGTGGGGGGGGGTGGGGGGGGGTGGGGGGGTTGTAGGTGGGTTAATGACTGCTACCCTTTCCGCTCTACTTAAGACCTGCCAGCGCTGTTACCTATCTTATTATGTAATCATGAGCCAGCAGCCTGATAGTCATTAGTGAAATCTGAAAATATATTGCATCATGTGAAATTGATTGATACAATGCTTAACCACTACAACTATCAGCATTGCTTTTATGTTATATGAAGTTGAGGCCATTTATTAATGCCATGGCTATGCCTGGTAACTTTAAATCAACCCAATATATGGTCTTTATAATTATTGATTACATTTATGAAATGGATGTGAGCAGTGCCTGATCAGCCATTAGCCTCCCAAGGCTGCAGCCTATGCTGCATGACTTCAGGGGGTGCAAGCACAAGACCTTTGGGTTGCTTGGAACTTAAATGCTGTGTGTGTGCCTGTTATGGGAAGCTATAACCCTCACCAGGTCCCGGCTGTGAGAGAAATGATGTCACTATTCAGCCTCATTCAGCAAGGAACTACTGATTGCTTGTTTAATTACATGTGCTGATCCAAACAGAAGGTTAAGCTGCACTTACACGGTCATCTCAAATAATTTTAATAGAATATAATTCCGCACTAGCTGATCAGAAGCTGCATTGACCCTTTATTTATTTAAACGCTTTTAGACATTAGCCAAACATTATAAATACAACATTTATTCTATTTAAAAGTCTACTTACTGATCAATGACAACATCGGCTTAGGTTTCTAATGGTTTAACCTTACAGCACATAGCATTCCCCAACCTTTAGTGCCACAAGCAACAAGCCTAATTAGCTTAATAAAATAAATGCCAAGAGCTAATGTGAGCAGGGTGTAAGTGTAAGAGGTCACCCTCTTTCAGGATAATTATAGTTTCATACTTATTCACTGAGCCACTCAAGTCCTTCTTATTGTTTTCAAAACATTGACTATTTCTATAGTATTGTCAGTCAAATATATTTAAGGATAAAACTATTAGCAACACAATTGGTGAATTAATGTCATGAGGACTGATGCTGGAAGCTCATCAATTTTTGATATGCCACTCAGACAAATGAAACATAAGCCACCCTGAACAAGGAGACCTTTTGACACTTCAAAGGAAACCCCTATGGGTGGTTTCCTCTTGAAGCCTCACTAAACTAGCTCGATCTCCTCAGCTGGAAACTGCCAATGTCTCATTAACCCCTAAACAGGCTCTGCATGAGATTTTCGTTTCGGCTATAATTATGTCATGCGCTCCTGTTATGCTGTTCTGAATTGCAACACTGTCGCTGGCATATAATAAACATCCATCCTAATTGAAAAGCAGATTAGGCTCTCGTGTTAATTAGCCAAAAAGCCCGCCTACTTGCATGCATTATGATTGCCTCTTAAATACTGAGGATGTTGAAATCCCTCAGAAAGACAAGACAGACTTAATTGCAATAACCTGCAAATTAAGTTTAATTTACTTTAAATTTACCGGTTTAGCTGGCTCATTTGATGGTGTTAATGTTCCAGCAAATTAATTATCTGAATTAGCCATGCCTGATGGAGTTTTGCAGCAGAATACATCGTACATGGTCTATTAATAACACACAAACAAGAGAATATTTACAAACACATTGTGATCAATCATATTCTGCAATGAAATGTGAATAAAACGACAGTGAACTAAAAAGCAAGACATATAGAACTAATGGGAATATATAGTAATCAGGCATGTCATTTGGACATAGCATAGGGTATTAAAGAACAACTGCAATTATCTTAGAAATGCAATCTCTTTTCTCAATCCGGTAGTCTGATTTGTGGTTTTGAAAGCAGACAGAAAGATTGGTTCTGTTCATGATTTTCTAAACCACTGTCTATTCCTTGATCTTGAAAGTTGGAACAATAAAATTTTACCCTAATGTACAACCAAGTCAGGTTACTTAGCTGTCTTGTGGTTTGTTGCAATTTCACAGGTAATATAAATGAAAGAGAAACAATGATAAAAGGTTAATAGTGTTATTAATGTTAATTTGTAAGTGAAGTTATTGCTATGGTAGACATAGTAAAGTATTTCTTACTATGGATAGTGTAACATTGCCAACTGAGTAATGTTTGTGACTTTGGTTCTGGCAAGAAAAAAAACAGATATGGGCATGAACTTGTGTAAAAGACCATAAACATGACTGCAGATCCTTATGCATATTTGTAAGAAGTCCTATATTCTTCTCTGACAGTGGCGGAAAGACCCTCAACCACTTACCTCTACAGTAGCATATGTGTCTGTGAGTGTTCAATGTCCTGTTTGTCCCAGTGCTGGAAGTGGAAATTTAGTGGGGGTATGGAAATTTCAGCACCAGATCTGTCTTTAGTTTGGAAAAGTAAACAGGAGTAATCACATTGTGAACATGTCATGTGGGTCATGATTTCTACACTGAACACTTCATGTTTAATTAAATGATCTGGTTAGCGCTAGGAAAAACAATGATAACTCCAGCACAGGGCCATTTCTAGGGGCAGACGAGCCTTATTGTCCTCTCCTTCTGTTTGTCCAACCAACCTTATTGACCCTCCTTTTGTGTGACCAGCCAGCTGTATTGCACCTTCCTTCTGTGTGTGCAACCAGTCTTATTGTCCCTTCCTTCTGTGTGGCCAGCCAGTCTTATTGCCCCCTCATTGTCCAGCCAGTCTTATAGCCCCCTCTTTATGAATGTCCACCCAGACGTATTATTGCCCCTCCTTCTGTGTCCAGCCATTCTTATTGCCCCCTCTTTACTTTTGTCCAGTCAGCCTTATTGTCACCTCCTTCTGTTTGTCCAACCAGCATTATGGTCCCTTCGTTTGTATGCCCAGCCAGCCTTATTGCTCCCTCCTTCTTTGTCCAGCCAGCCTTATTGCTCTCTCTTTATTTATGTCTAGTCCCCATTATTGTCCCCTCCTCCCTTTTGTGTGCCCAGCCAGCCTTATTGCCCCTCCTTCTTTGTCCAGCCAGTCTTATTGTCCCGTCTTTATTTGTGTCCAGTCACCCTCATTGTCTCCTCCTTCTGTTTATTTGCCCAGCCCGCCTTATTGACCCCTCTTTATTTGTGTCCAGTCAGCCTTGTTGTCCCTACCTTCAGTTTGTCCAAACAGTCTTATTGCCCCCTCTTTGTGTCCAGTCAGACGTATAGCCCCTTCTTTATGTGTATCCACTCAGCCTTATTGCCCATACTCCTGGGTCCAGTCAGCCTTATTGTCCCCTCCTTCCAGTCTTATTACCCCCAGCCTTATTGCCCCCACCTTCACTTTTCCCAGTCGTATTGCCCCCTCTGTGTCCAGCCAGTCGTATTGCTCAACACCTTAGTTGTTTCCACCCAGCTTTATTGATCCTTCTTCTGTGTCCAGCAACAATTATAGTGTGTCCATTTAGCTTTATTGCAGTTTTCCAGTTCAGCTTCCCAAACCCCCATTCCAAATTCCCATCCCCAAACTACTTTAAAAAAAAACTAATAAACTTACCTTTCCTACGTCTTCCAGCTCTCTCCTCCGCAGCGCACGCTCTACAGTCTAAAGACACTCACGTGACCTCTACTAACCAGAGCTGCGGCTGCCAGCTCTGTCAACAGGCGGCAGCGGTCTGTGAGCAGTACTCTTTGAGACCGCTCTGATTAAAAATACAGCTGCTGATAGAATCTTAAAATTTTATGAGCAGCTGTATTCATACTCAGGGCTGTCTCACAGTCAGTGCTATACAAGTGCTGGTATGCCATACCGCCACATACCGGCCCACTTCGACCACAAATCTGCCTTTCCAGCTGCATGCATCCAAACCACAGTTATGAAAGTCGTAAGTCTAGACGTAGAAGAAAATAGGCACTTGTTTAAATAGTGAAAGAATTCGTATAGACAGAGGCAGGGAGATGTAGTATTGATGCCCCTTTATAGTTGGTACAACCTCATCTAGAATACTGTGTTTAGTTTTGGAGGCAATACATTAGAAGAGTCTAAAGAAGAGCAACTAAAATGGTTCATGGCCTTTGTCACAAATCATACCAAGAAAGGCTAGAGGAACTAAACATGTATAGCTTGGAGCAAAGAAGGGAGGTGGGGGATACTATAGCAGCTTTCAAATAAATCAGGGGTTTTGACTGGCTAAAGGAGGGTGACATTATTCAAAGGAAGAGGTGTTATAGAACACGAGGGTATGGATATAAACTGGAGGGTGGTAGATTCAGAGGAAATGTGCGGAAAAATTACTTCACTGAAAGGGTGATAGATAAGTGGAATATCCTCCCATCTGAGGTAGTTGAGGCTAACACAGTAGAACAGATTAGACATGCTTGGGATAAATATAAGGGTATCCTAAATATCAAACTAAATGGATGGTAAATAGAGTCTAGGGTCAGTATAATTTAAAAAAAAACAACTGGGAAGACTGGATAGGCCATGTAGGAAAAATAATGATGAGCGCTAGTGTTGCAGCTGGATAAGTCACATATAAAAGTAAATAGAATGGCTTCTGTGTACATAGAAGCCATTCTGTTTACTTTTATATGTGACTTATCCAGCTGCAACAATAGCGCTCATCATTATTTTTCATACTGTTTTCATTTTTCCATTGGGGAGAGCAGACCCCAATACATGATTAGTAGCGCTGACTGGGAAGCTGGATATGTCGTTTTAACCCTCTTCATGCCATTCTGACCAATTAACCTGTTAGGATAGGCCATGTGGCTCTTATCTGCCATCACTGTCTATATTTCTATGATGTAGTGCAGCAGCCTGTACTAGCTGGCATGTTTTAACATTTTTTTAAAAAATTTTTATTTATAGTTATATAACATCCCTTAAAAATCTATTTCAGTAAAGAATACGCCTGAGAATACTGTGCGGAAATACGCTGCTATTCATGTTTTTAAAAGAAAAACAAATACTGTAGAGTGAAAATGAAATCATTCATAAATGCTATTATGGTATATATTTAACATGTGTATCGCAATGTTTAGAAAAGAAATAAGGCCATTTAATGATAGAAAATGGCCTGCGTTTTGCACTTAGAAGAGATGGTGTAAGATTTTGGAGGAAGAGCAGGGACTCCATGCTGATACTGTGTCTACCACAAGCACTAAAATACCCACTTTCTAGCTACAATTTCTTGGAACACCCCGTTCCACTAGAGCAGAGTGCGTGGATGCGGACACAGACGAATGAATGGCATTGCGTCCTTACTTTCGCTTCCCAGTATCCCCATCATGTGTATCCAGCACCCAGTATCCCCATCATGTCTCTCCAGCTCCCATTATCCCCATCATGTGTATTCAGAAAACAGTATCCCCATCATGTGTATCCAGCACCCAGTATCCCC
>WWET01003322.1:114241-130156 GCA_011038615.1 Limnodynastes dumerilii | reverse complement strand
AGATCCCCCATCATGTGTATCCAGCACCTATTATCCCCCATCATGTGTATCCAGCACCCGGTATCCCCCATCATGTGTATACAGCACACAGTATTCCCCATCATGTGTATCCAGCACCCAGTATCTCCATCATGTGTATCCAGCACCTATTATCCCTCATCATGTCTCTCCAGCACCCAGTATCACCATCATGTGTATCCAGCACTCAATATCCTCCATTATGTGTATCCAGCACCCAGTTTCCTTCATCATGTGTATCCAGCACCCATTATCTCCATCATGTGTATCCAGCACCTATTATCCCCTATCATGTGTATCCAGCACTCACTATCCCCATCATGTGCATCCAGCACCAAGTATCCCCCATCATGTGTATCCAGCACCCAGTATCCCCCATCATGTGTATCCACCACCTATTACCCTCCATCATGTGTATCCAGCACCCAGTATCCCCCATCATGTGTATCCAGCAGCTAGTATTCCCATCGTCTCTGTAACACCCAGTATCCTCCATCATCTCTCTAACACCCAGTATCCCCATTTTAAGCCCTATAAATTTACTTACCTGTGAAGTCTTCTCTTCTTCCGTCTCCTGCCTCTCCTCCACGACCTCAGGTCACTCCAGCGTCAATCAGTGAGGGTGCTGCACTCTGCATCTGCCTGTCATACAGGCAGAGCAGAGGTGCATAGACGCCGCTGTTAAGCTCTCTAAGGCAATCTCAAAGTGATGAGAGCACCTTACATTGCTTTACAGTGGCGTCCATCTTGCGGGGAGAGGGGGGATGAACGCCTATCCAGCATGGCACCCGGATGCACTGCATCCCCCCGCAGAGCGGCTCACTCCGGCCCTGAGTAGGGTGAGGGTCACCACTGGGGCTGTTTTCTCCCAGCCAATTGCGAACTGGTCAGGAAAGCAATTGCTTCTGCCTTGCAGAGGAGAAGCAATCAATGGACAAAAGAAAGAAGATCCTTCGACGAATGGAAAATATGAATTTAACCCCTACCCTTACCCTAATACTTATCCTAACCCTCCCCTTATATTACCCTAACCCCCCCTTCCCCGAAGCCTGACACTAAGACTTCCTTCACTGCAGCTTAATCTTAAGACTCCTCTTCCCACAGCCTATCCCTAAGACTCCTCTTCCTGCAGCCTGACCCTAAGACTCAAAAACAAACCAGGAGAATGTGTCCCGCACCAGTATCAGGATAGGATATATCTAATTTTTCAAAAAAAATGTGTGTGCTCAGACAACACTCATAATTCTAGAGGTCCTCAAAGTGGGTGCCACCATTGGTAATAATGTACACAAATGAAAGAAAAGTGGGAACCCAATATTGTGGACCCACAAACACACCAATTTAAAGGTGACCCTAAGACTCCCCCACCTTAGCCTAACCCTAAGACTCCCCTTCCATTACTCTAACCCTATCATTCCATTACCCTAACCCTAATCCTCCCTTCCCCCCAGTCTAACCCTAAAACTCTAAAAACTCTATCCCCCCCCCCCATAGAGTTATACTTATCTCAGTGGCGGGTCATGTGGCGGGTCTGCGGCAGTGGTTCCTAAGAATGAATTGGTAAGGATGCCGATGAGCCTAATTATCCATTAGTTTATTTTTTTCAAAATAACAATATTTTCAAAATAGAGATAGATGAAACTTAGCTTTCAGCTGTCTCTGTTTCCAAAATTTCATTTTCACTTACTGGTTCCATTAGCCTGAGGAACAATGGATTGCAAGTAATGGTGGATAGAATTTTGAAATGGAACACATAATCTTTTTTTAATGATACCTTGTAACAAGCTATACTTATATTGCTGTGATCGTAAAAGGCACAAACACAGCATAAAAGGAAGAGATGGAAAATAGAATTTGATGAGCATAAGTGACACCAAACATATTATATATATTAGTTCTACCACTAGTGGAATCTGAATGAATGTGCTGCACACTGACAGTCATCCATGAGCAGTGCTAATGATGCATTCCAGAAAAAGTAGTCCATAACCTTTAACAATATATCATAATATGAAACTGAGACTATCATTCCAGAAAAGAAAAATTGAAAACATTCCAACCTTCCTTTGGGCTAAATAAAAATCAATCCTAAGAATTTACCTGTCGCTGATATGACTGGTGTTTCCATTTCTGAATGGTAATTAAGAAAAACAGTCTTAAATCTGATGTAAGAAGTAAATGTTAAGGATGCTTTTAAACAATAAAATGTATTTTTGTGCTAAGCTCAGAACTGTCAGACTTCATTCCAAGTAACGCTGCATGACAGCCCACAGAAGCTCTTAAAAACCAGGGTGAAGCTTTTGTGGTTGCAGGCTTATGTGTTAAAGTAAGAAAGTGCTGTATTTTATTCTGCCAAAGTGAAAAATGCTGTTCTACGCTGTCATGTTCCCTGTAATATTGAAACTACTGCTACATAAACACCCTTATCATGAATCTAATGCATTCAGAGTAGTGGAAATACTCACACATTCACATAGGCGCAGATAATTTATACAAAATATAAAAATACAATGTATTTGAGAAGGAAAACTTTTACAAGTTATCTTTTCATTCATATAGGTTACAAAATACATAATTATTGTTTTAAAATTCAAGGGACAGATCTAAAGTTTAAAATTAACAGAAAAACACCTGGTGCCAATGGGCACATCAACCATATTTGACTGGTGATAAAAGCCGAGGCCAAACAGAATTATTGGTGGCTCTATTGGTTAGTACATCTGCCTCACAACCCTGAGGTCATGAGATCACTTCCCTGACAGGGCCTACTCTGTGTGGAGTTTGTATATTTTACTCATTTCTGCCCTTGTTTCCACCAACACTCCAAAAACATGTTAGTAGGTTAGTAGGTAGGTTAGTAGGTTAGTTACTATAGCTATAAGCACTTGGGATCATACATAGGTATATCAGCTCATCAGCTCATTTGTTGAGCATACTGCTGTGCTGCCAGGGCCCGAATAAGGGTTATGGCCACCCTAGGCTAAATTCCGAAGCTTTCCATGCCAGGATATTTAAGTTCCAAGCACCCCAAAGATCTTGTGTTTGCGCCCCCTCAGATCATGTGCCCTAGGCTGCAGACTAGTTAGCCTAATTATTGATCAGGCACTGTCTGCTAAACATCTCTGGGCTGATAACTTTAAACTGTGCATGCTTATACATTGAATCATTCAACGTGTGTTAACTACAATACAATTATCTGGACATTATTAAATGTAATTTGTCTTTGTCAAGTTAAGAAACCCTGACTAGAGATTAACATTACCATAAACATTATATTTAATGATAATAACATATTAAAATTCCTTTTAATGGAATTAACAGGTCATTCCACTCCTATGCACCTCATAAATTGCCAAACCCCCTTCTGTTACACAAATTGTATTCAAGTTATCCCACAGTTCCACAGGAGGGGTGGTATCATTAAACCAAGGGGTGGGGCTAGGCATGCAGATAAGCCTAAGTGGGCAGCACACATCTGCATTTAGACAGACACAGAACCGAGCAGAAATTTTAAGGCAGGATTCTGGACACATAAGTGACTAGAACTCTGCACATGAGAGTTCATTCCCCTCTCATGTGTGGACTTACAGACCTGCATGCCTACAGAAAATGCACCTAGTCTTTGTCTATGTGTGTGTTATGTGGAAGAAGAAGACTCTGTACAGTTCTACTCTATTCATTATGAGGAGGAAAGTGGAATAATTTATACACAATTATCAGAAATTAAAAGTTTAACTATAAGGAGGCATATAAATAATATATGCCCCATAATAAAGATCTTTATTATTTCATAATTGTTTAATAATTACATTTACATGTGGCTTGGAAATAAAAATGGACCGTATTTTCATCTAGGTAAGCTGTGTTGCAATGGATGCTGCGCTCCGCGTGAATCAGAGCCAGATGTGCCCATCCCCCATCCCCCATGCCTAGGAGATATGCATGGGTGATGGGCTGAGGCGTGAAAATCGTATGGGCTTAGCTAAGCAATTACATATGATGCTTAAGGTAGGGTCCCTCCTGGTGAATACACTATACACATGCAAACTTGTGCATCACAAATTCCGTACGGTAGCCTCCGCAGTGGAGGAGGCGGAATGCGGTTCAATGTGACGAGTTATATTTGGAAAATTTTCCAATTCCTTGAACACTGTTCATTGTCAGCTGAATTGTGTTGTTTTTATTTGTTTTTGTTTGTTTCATTGAGTTGAAATTTTATAGTTTTGACCCCTGTCATTAGCATTAGGTTAGGAGCTGAACGAGTGAGTTAGATCCACATCTATTTCACTCTTAACTGTGAATACGGTCCTACATGTATACATATAATAATATTTCATTATACAAAAAAAGAGATGAAAACCCCCAATATCTAAGTGCTGCATTTTATAAATTCACATAAAAAAGAGCAGAATAAACTTCAAGGTTCATTAATCTATTGTTAAAACACAAATTAAAACGTGTAAACATTAAAAGACAAATATAGAATAATGGGAAGCAAAAAAAAGGATTTTAGAATTGCTTAGACTAGAACACAGGGAAGGCAGGTAATGTGTGGCCAGTGTCTTGGAGTTATAAAAGTGCAAAATCAATAGATCCAAATGTCATGTGAAACGTATCCTTCAGTCTGAAAGACTGCCTGATTAGATGTCATTTTGACATTCAGGCCCATTAATTGGGAAACATGGGTGTTTTCACAGGAGAAAAATCTTAAATTCCCCTCAATATACAGATGTAGATGATTTGTTATTTAATTTAAATAATTTGCTCAAGCTATATTGGACTATCACCAGAACAACACGATCAGAACACAAATCCACTTAATCTAGACTTTGGCTAGTGTAAATTTACAATGGGGGAAGGTTACAATTGTGATTGGGAGGAGATAGTATTAAAAAGGATAGAAAAGGCGGGGATTCATACATCCGATCCTATCTGCTGCCATTTTAAGTGAAGGGAGTATCCTGGTGTGAAAAGTCTGTGCGAGCAATGGAAGCATTCACATGGATGCATGTATATAGTGGGATCTGCTTTCAGATCCTCGCTTGTGCTGTGTTGGCTATCTGAAAGCAGCACAATCGGATCTTTGGATCCAGTCCATTCTTATATATATATATTATCCTATATCATTTTCCTTTTTTTTCTGTAGAAAGTTGAACTGAAATCCCACAACCAGGCTTCCTGCGTTCACCTATTGAACAGGTTCATTCACCTGTTGGTGCCTCAGTCATTTTTCATTTCTGTTGCACTTAGAAACTTTTAATACATTCTGATGTCTTGCGACGGCTCATCCAGTGCAGTGAGTACTTAAAAATGTGGTGCTGGTTCCAGAACTCTGCTGCCAATGCAGTTGAAGACTTCTGACGACAGGACCCTATTATAACATTTGATATGTGGCTGGTGCACAAATGAGGATCATACATGAGGGCTTTAGCAAGCCCTTACTGTACAAATTGCATGTAGCCCCCCCTCCCACCATGTCTACACAGTGTCAAAAAGACTTCCAACGTGGAGGGCTGGATCCTGAGGATCAAAGGGCTGCACAATACTTTACAACTTGTTAGAAAAAATCCAGATAATACATTTATTCATAGAAACAACACCTATATGGAAGAGCTAGATGACCACCTAATAAGCTGCTGTGGTCGTTAATTTGCTGCAGTTACCTGCCTATCAGCTATCACAACTATTAACAAACAACACATGGGGATAATGAATAGCATCTCGCACCCAGCCCTTTATACAGGATTTGTTTTGAGTCTAATGCCCTCACTGATATCCCTTTTACATCACCACTAAAACCCGGGATTGTGGCCAAAACCCAGTGTCTCGGCTGAAACCCGTGTTTTTGGTGGTGATGTGAATGGTATCGGGGTCCTGTAAAGCCAGGACTTAGACACAGGAAAATATAAGTTTTTTTTCCATGTCCTATTCCAGTAAGTGGTGGTGTGAAAGGTGCCAGTCTGGGTTTTTCAACCCGGGTCTCTACGAACACACCTGACTGGAGGGATCTGTTTGCTGTTGCTCCCCGGGAGCTACTTGCTGCTGCTACAATGTCAGACCTAGGAACAGGAATTACCAAGGTCAACCCTGCAGTGTGAAAGGCTCTGAATCAAAAATCACCAAGACTGTAACAATATTTTAATGGTCACTAATGATAAAGAAAAATATAAAATAAAAATGACATTAATGTGCACTGTAAACTGATAACAGAATCAAGAGAATGAATAAATTCATTAGATGGTATTAGTAAGTATTTAAGTATTTTAAGATTTTAACACTGAAAATGATAAAAATTATTTGAAGGAATCCTATAAAATTGTATGATAATGCTAGAATATGCATTACATCTTCTGGATGACTGTTGATCCTTATGCATGTCCTCACATGAATACACGGTCACGCATCAGTAGTAGGTAAAAGTATGCTGTCTTTCAAGATGGTTGTCGGTATTAATGGAAGCATATAAATATAGTTAGAGATGATTTAGTTTACCTCAAAATTTATTTAAAAATATAACTTCACATTCTCATAAAGGATAATGTAACAATGGCTGAATTGTAAAAAATATAGTGTTGTTTTTTTTCCACATGTCAAGTCTCTGATTACAGTTAGAATTTGTAAAAAAAAAATAAAAAAAAATACAAATGCTCAAAATTTGCATTCAGATATTTTCTATTCAATATCTTTAGATATATGAAGCATCAGGTTTAGGCAGTCCTGATAAAATAGTGATTTAAATCACCACAAATTAGAAGTGACTATAGCAGATGAGTATCCCTTTTCTGACAGCCTATATTTTACAGTGACATTTAAAAAAAAATATAAAGAAATACCTATATATATTTTAAATGGGATTTAACAATCACACTATTGTTTGCAAGTCTTGTGCTAGTTACACTAAAATTGTTAGTAAAAGCAACTTGGGGTACCCTGTGATTTTGGGGCAACCCACGCTAGACTTTCATTAGACTTTCCAGTGCTGGTAGTAGTGGATAGTCCCAAAGTACTAGACCACTGAGCACTAGTTCTGGATTATTGGATACATAGGGTCATTGGATTCACAAAAAAGGAATGCACTCCTGTGAGGGATATTAGACTATAAATATCATAATAATTATATATATAACCTTTTGAAGTCTTCTTCTCTACCCTAATAGATTCTCAGTGGCGCGCTGTCTGTTGACCTGTTGACTGTCTCTCTGGTAAATAAGTCAGATCACCATCAAGTTTTTCTCCCAGCGGCTTCAGCCTTTCTAGGGACGATAGGTCTGCAATAGTCTGCAAGTCTCTATGACTGAAATGTTGGCCTTTTAGTCATACAGAAACCACAAATAACAGTTCTGGTATATGGGACAGATTGTATTCTAAAAAATATATATATGTAAGGCTTATGATGGCTGAAAGATTACACACCAATGCAATTTAACAAAATATCTTTACTCGATTAAAAATAAGTGACAGATAAAAACAATTATACATACATTATGTTTTTATTTGTCATTTGGTTTCTTGTTTCTATTGAAGATTGGGTTTTCTTCTTTAACAGCTGCGTTATATGGGTTAAGAGGAGCACTGACACTATTCTCCTTTATACATTTTAGTCAAACAGGCTTTTTAGAAATTTACCACAATGTACTTAAGTATCACTGGCAGATTAACTATGCACCCAGGTATGTCCAGCACTAGTACTGATATTACTAAACATCTTCCCACTCCCTTAGTGTGGTGGGTACAGGCTAATATTGCGAAATATTTAACTACAAATGCAAGCATACCCTGACAACCAGATTCCACTAGGACCTGTCATGTGCAAGAAAGAAAAAAGACAATAAATGATTTAAGTACAAAAATTATCATTTTAAAAATAAAAATCCCCAACACTTCCAGCTTTTCCCTAGTTCATAATTTATCTAAGATACAGGAATCCTGAAACCTTTATGTAATCCTCATGATTATATGTCTCTCTAGGGGAGTGTAGATGGAATGCATAGAAGATGATAGTGAAGATTAATGCATAATACTATATATTTTCCCATATTTTCTCAGCCTAAAAGAGCTCAGGGAAGTCAGTATGGGTTCCATGCGGTTTTTTAAAGAATGTCTTTATTTTACATTGATTATGACGTCTTATAAGTCATTTAAGCTGCAGATTATCATGTAGAAAAGTAACATCCACAATTACCCTACATCCTTGCATTGTGTGATAAAGCGGAAGGTGGCTGCTGTTTTAAGCTGCACATGTGTTGACCGACTGCAGCACATTCTGATGCTTTCAGACATACGAGAAATGACTTTCCTGACAGATAGACTAGGTTGAGATGACAAATAGGCGTTCCTTCTTAGTCACTTAGCAGTATGTGTTTCTTCTTCATGCTCAGCGATCCAGACATCTGTACTTCTGAAAGCATCTGTGTGCAGAAATATTAAAATAGGGTAGGGTTTATAGCAGTACTGTCAACAAAAATAGGCATGTTAACTGGGTAACTTTTTTTTTCGGTAGGTGAGAATCTTGTCTGACTGAGTTTAAAGTGAAAGGGGAACATCCAAGATTAAAAAGAAGAAAACTGAGAAAAATATTTATTTCTGTCCCTTTATATGTCCTGATTAAACTATGTAGAAGTAGCTGTACAAATCCAAGGCATTGCATACTACATATACACTGCATGCTGCGGCATAGGCAGGATTTAAAAAGGGGAGAAGATGAGTCACCCCCCCTCGCCTCCATACTGTTCATGTGCAGAATGTTCACCTCTCCATTATGTGCAAACTTGGTAATCTGTCATTGTGTGACCCATAGGATAGCCATGCTGTGTCCCCTGACCCCCATCCACTGTGGGCACTATATACATATACATATATATATATATATATATATATACACACACACAAAAAAGACACCTAGCACTCTTGCAATTAACCAGCGACAAACCACTACATTCTACCTTTAAAATTAAAGTCCGAGGATTAGTTACAGTTACATGTATCTGCAGATATATGATAAGCCACGAGCCACTTACAAGGCTTCTCTGTTTTGGTGTCCTAACTCTAAAACTATGGACCTGATTCACACTTAAGAATCTTCTTAAAATAAGAACTTAAAGTCACACCTGGGCTAAACCATGTTGATTGCAGGGGAGTCATATTTCATCTGTTGCAAACAGTACTAGTGTTGAGAGGTGATATTTCCCAGCCCAAGTCTAAATAACAGTGTAATAGTAAAGCTGGTCAGTATCTGTGTGCAGTAAGCAATTCAAAGATATATCCCTGCATGCAAAGAATACAATTAAATTAATTCCCCCTGCAATCAACATGGTTTTGCCCAGTAGTGACTTTAAGTTCTTATTTTAAGAAGATTCTTAAGTGTGAATCAGGTCCTATATATCAAACTATGTATATACATAACAAAATATCCCAGTTCATCTGAAATAATGCATGTTTGTTAATGTAAGCTTTTTTTTTTTTAGCTTGTTGTTGATTTATTACTGAGAATATTTACAAAACTGAAATATTTACAGAACGAAATACTACAAACGTTTTAATTTGTGTTACGGTATTTAGTAAACAAGTCTTGGAACAAAGTTCAAAAGTGGAGTTATGTGCAATATGTTTTGCAAACAGGATGATATTATACAGAACTGAATTTATTTATATTAATATGTTTTAATAGGTTTGAAAGAATATATCTAGAAGCTTGTGAGAAAGCATAAGCATCCATCTATATCTCCCAATGGTGAACTTAACAGTATGTGAATAATAGTTGAGTAATAGGAAAGAAAATAGTCATAGGTACAGTTTATTTTCTTATAGAAATTTAAACAGTTTAGGGTATTAGTGCTGGTTATATCATGCGCTATCAAGGCTTTTAGTGTTCCCTTAAGCTCAGCATATTATGTACTTGGGGGAAAACTGCCAATGTAAGGCCCTGATGTCCAATTTACTAGTTATGTGGAAAGTAATAAAATACTTTCTGTATTTACTATACTATGTGGAAATGAGAGTTCATTCTAGCAATGGAAATGCTACTTGCTACGTCTACAGATCAATAGAGGTAAAATACCATGTTATTGAAAGATATGGAGGTGGACCACAGACTATACTAGCATGCATTTCAATAGTGACACCTAGAGCAAGATTTACTAAAATCAGATTCTAGCTCTCATTTCCTATTACATACTAGAGAATGTCAGCTAGAATCTGACTGGTTGCTATGGGCAACATGCCCACTTTTCCAAACTCACAGCTTAGTTAATCTGGCCCCTAGAATTGTATTTGAAACCTAATGGCCACAGAGTGTAGCCATAAAACGGTGGTCTATATTATACATGCAGTACAGCTTGTGCTCATTATGCATGAACAAGTTTACAGCTAATAGAATATTCATACATATGATATCACAAGGAAAACCTGTACATTGAGTGCAGAATGTTCCCTTACATGTTGCTTTAATATTTGGCTGTGAATGTAGCCCACATATACATCATTTGGACATCAATAGGAAATAATAATAATTGTAATACACAGAATATAATTTCAAAACACAATAAAACATGTATTTGTGGCATTTAACTTTTAAAGGAAAGTTTAAGCTCCTAAAACAAAGTGTTATAATATTTCCTAAAACAGGTGCCATCGCTGACCGGTGTTAAGACTTTCTGTATCCTGTTTAATGCTTCCTATACAAAGCTTAATCATTGTTTTTATTCGCTGCAGCAAACTAGTTCCCAATCCTTCTGGGTCATATACAATAACTGAGCAGAGCTGTGATATGGGCTTTGTGTGAGGTATCACTGAGCGCAATTTTTCTTCCAAAGAAGCCGTAACAATGCCTTTACCCTCCGGTAACATAAAACATGCAAGTGAAAAAGTGTTTTGTACACTGTTTTGTAGTAATGCAATAACCACTGAAATAATTGATTTTGTAAAATTAATCAAACATACTGAGCTGAGGTAGGAGATGTGTGTTAACCTGACATAACTGCTAGCATGCTGGTTTGGAGTTTATTTCATTAGCCAATATATTTCATTCAGCCACTCTATACACAGTAATCTGGTTCACACATATTAAATCTTAAGAATGGTTTCTTGGTTCACTTTCATTGGTCATCTGGGAAATTCAGTTAAGGTCCCCCCCAAAATAGACTTGCCTGCTTTACACAAATAAAATGCTAATCCAGGTAGCTTCGGATTGGCAGACTAGTGTGTTTTACTGGTTTGATATGGATACTAAAGAGTTTATGATGTGACAGATGTTACACTGCACTATTGTGAAATGAATAGATTATGAGAAGTAATTAGATGTACATTGAAATCAATGCTGTTATCATGGAGGCCTTCGGGCTATGCAGTAGATGAGAGTCATGGCAGCAGGTGGTCCAATGGCTCAGAGACAGGAAGACACACCGCAGGAGACTGAGTGACAGGTTTCACAGATCCAGGGGGTGAGAGATCTGAGCTAATGCCTGCATTTGTAATCTTTGCTCATGTATAAATAATAATAACTACACTATGACTTAGTATGCAATGTCATAGCCTTTGCAAGCCCTCCCCATTAAATTTATAACATGTATTGTGTCTTCTTCCCTAGAAACAAGTGGGTATAGGTGCAGGGACATATGCATATCAGTATATAACTGCTTGGGAGTCGGAATGCTAACTTTCAATGTCAAGGATGATATATGGGAGATTTAAAGAAAAACAATTCCTATCTTATAGATGAATATCTAATGCAGTATTTCTCCAATGTAATACAGAGTTGCAGATGAAACATTTGCATAACGTGGTAAAATCCATAATTCCAGCATTGGTGATGGGAATGTATACTATGGTAATACCATGTTGCAGTGCAGGCAAATTTAAATTGGGAAAAGAGAATTAGAGCAGAATTGTCAACTCGAATTCGGTCGAATTCTTCCAGTTGTCACGCTTGGCGGAAAACGCAGCTGCACTTACCCTGTGAGAGGCCGTCTGTTGGCGACTCTCTCATGTCAGGACCGTCCACCTGCTCTTCGGAGCTGCCACTCGCAGCAGTGGCAGTCTCCTGTTAGCTGCTCTGTCCACTGCATGTCTTCTTGGCGCCAAACACCGCTGATCTCCATTGCAAGGGTGCCGCCATCTTCCTTTAAGACACATGGCCTGCAGCAACCAATAGGAGCCTGGTCAGGGGAAGCACATGGTCTGGCTACCCAATCCAGAGCCAGGACGCCCTGTTTAAATCCTGTGCACTGATCCCTCAGTGCCAGAACAACTTGGTTACTCAAGGTGCCTGGTTGCAGCCTGTCTTGCATCCAGCCCAGCAAGTCTGTCTTGCATTCAATTTCCTGAATTCCTTGCTAGAAAATCCTGCAAGCCTAGCTGTTTCTCCAAGCCCAGCTGTCTCTCTAACCAAGCCTGCTTCTCCAGCATCATCTACACTACTGTTTCCAGCAGTATCTGCACTACTGATTCCAGCAGTATCTGCACTACTGCTTCCAGCATCACCTGCTCTGCAGTTACCAGCATCACCTGCACTACTGCTTCTAGCATTACCTGCACTACAGCTTCAAACATTACCTGCACTACTGCTTCCAGCATCACCTACACTGCAGTTACCAGCATTACCTGCACTACTGCTTCCAGTAGTACCTGCACTACTGCTTCCAGTAGTACCTGCACTACTGCTTCCAGCATCACCTGCACTGCAGTTACCAGCATCACCTGCACTACTGCTTCCAGCATTACCTGCACTACTACTTCCAGCATCACCTGCACTACTGCTTTCAGCATCACCTGTACTGCATTTACCAGCATTACCTGCACCTCTGTTATCAATCCAGTCCAGTCTCTGGAGCAATCCAGTCCAGTCCAGCAGTCCGCTGTCCAGTCCAGTCCAGTCTCTGGAGCAATCCAGTCCATTCCAGCAGTCCGCTGTCCAATCCAGTCTCTGGAGCAATCCAGTCCAGTCCAGCAGTCTGTTATCCAGTCCAGTCTCTGGAGCAATCCAGTCCAGTCCAGCAGTCTGCTGTCCAGTCCAGTCTCTGGAGTAATCCAGTCCAGTCCAGCAGTCCATTGTCCAGTTCAGCATTCCAGTTTAGTCCAGCAGTCTGTTACATCGTCTCTAGTTCCACCTGTATCTTATGTGCAAGCATTATCTCCGGCCTCCTAGCTTCCACTACAGCACCCGCTGTCCTACACGCCCCTCTGAACCCGTAACTGATTCTGATCATACTGAAAATGGTTTGCCCGCATGCCACCTTGCACCTTTCTTAGCTGTTAGATTTAAATTCTGGGTTAGCCGCTTTGTATTTTTCTCACTGAATTTTGGCTTCCAATTTGCACACATCCAGATTTGTTATTTGGGATTAGGACGTGGAAGCCTAGAATATGACAACAGATAAAAGTTACTTTACCCAACCATACTAACCTGCACTGTATTTAACCCTCAATTCAGGTTAAGTGAGTATGTGTAAATTGTTCTACTGTGTTAGCCTCTAACACCTCAGATGGGATGCTATTCCTCTTATCAACTACTCTTAAAGTGAAGTATTTTTCCACACATTTCCACTAAACCTACCACCCTCCAGTTTACATGGATGCCCTTGTGTTCAAATACATCTCTTCCTTGCCACCTACTTGTACTGGGGGTTTTCTTAAGAACATTGTAGTAGATCCTGACCCCGCCCCCTCATTTACATGGCTATCCCCGCCTGTATGGCAGGGATACAGCCATCGTTACTGAAGGTTCTGCCCCTTCAGCATAAGTACTAACATACGTAACATCATTACTAGTACCTTATGCACTGGGAACATCTGGCACACGCATGCGCAGATGTTCCCAGACAGGGGAATTATGCAAATGACTTACATAAGTCTCCTGTCAGCCATAGTTGAGAAGCTGGCCCATTGACACAATTTCTTATCTGCAATTTCAATGGAAAGCTCTAAGATTTACATTTACACTGAAATTGTGCTTCTGTGAGTTTGAACTAGTTGCTAACTAAGGGCCTGATCCAGACTTAATAACAACAGCTAATTTGCAGCATGCGTAAATCTGGCTGTGGGAACGCACTGCTCATGTGTGCAGCAGACGTTACGCATTATAACTCTGATTGTATGTAACTTGTACCTATTTTCATATCGTAGGGTGTGGCATCCCTACGCAAGACGATTTCACGTGTTGTGGGAGGAGGCAGGCAATTAAATTGTACAGTATGGGCTGGGTTAGGCATTTACATACAACATGCGATACGTATGACCAGAGATATGCAAGGAAAAGTTGAGGTAGGGTTCTGAACATGTAAGTCAGATAAGTTACATGAGTGCGAGGGAAGTGCCCAGGGGAGCGCATTATACTTAGTAGTGTGTAACTTGGGCACGTTTACGTATGTAAAATAACCTTAAGTCTGTATCAGGCCCTAACTAACTAACTAATTAGTTAACTGAGGTGATAAAAGAAAAATCCCAACAACGACATTCAATAATTAAGTCTGTTTAATGTGTGCATTGCTCTGTTAGATAGCCAAGAATGGAAATTTGTTGCCCTGTAAATTATTTAATGTATTAATCCTCATACTTGACTATAATGTATAGTAATGTGTATAATGACAGCAGATTTCCTGGAGATGGCAATACAGGATCTCTTTGTAGTACTGTGTCTGTTATAAAGTCGCTGTTTACATTCTCTCCAGAAAGCTATGGAAATCCCATATATTATTTGTTATCACTTAGATGAAATACTTTACCATTTTGCTTTTTGTTGTTAAAAAGGACAACCATTTAAAATATTAATGCATATTAACAAATATAAAAGTGAAGGGTTAAAAGGCGCTGTAGGTGAATAACTGGCCAGAAAATGAGAACGGCAATGAAATTTAAACTCATCCAGTACAGTCACATACAAACACGTATGCAGCTGTATAGGTTGATTTTAAATTTAATGGCTGCACTCATTTTCTGACCAGTTATTCACCTACAGCGCCTTTTAACCCTTCAAACTTCCTTTTAGTTACACAATTTACATATTTCAAAGTATCTTCCCGTCCTTCTATCAGAAAGACTTCAAGCAAAGAAGTTAGAATGCTGACGATCCAGTTAAGTGGTGAAAGTTTACGGTCATAAAATGTGGTATTTTCTGCATGCAAAAAGCATAAACACCCACATTTTGTAAGTCTGGATTTTTAAAATAAGCAGAAATCAGGTGGGCAAAACTATGTTGAATGGCAGGGGGTGGAAAATTACATTTCTTTACATCTCTTGCAAAGGGTTGAGAGTTAATGTTTCCCAGCCCAAATCTAAACAGTTTGAAAGTAAAGCTGGTCAAGTGTGTAATGTCCAAATATTTCCTAACAGTGCACACCCGCAAAAGGCAATATTTCTATGGTTGATCTGGCATATTAGGAGCTCCAAAAGACCACATCAAAAGATCACAGACTGTTTCAAAAATAATTTGAGCATCTTTGGACAATATACACTGCTAAGATTCCTGCCAATGGTCTTTTGATTGTGTGATTGGAAAGATAATCTTTCGAAAAAGCCCCAGTGTATATGCAGACTTAGATTTCTTGAGGAAGAGAACAGAAACTAGGTTGAAGACCTGCATGCAACTGTGAAGGTATACCCACATTTTCATATATTGTGATTTCAGTATGGATCTGGATGCTAGTTTTATAATATAGTAACAGATCCAGGATGATGTAAAGTGGCCGTTTTCCACACTTTCCGTGGGGCTGGTGCGTAAAACTTAAAGTAGTCCTGTGTACAGAAGTGTCTTAGATGCAAGAGAAGTATTCTCCCCTCGCACATACCGAACTAAGGGGCAAAGCCTATTCTGGACAATGTACCTCCTGAATGCCACATAGGGCCTGATCCAGAGCTACGATGTTACACTGAGCGCTGTAGCGCTCAGCGTAACATCGCTGCTCT